>PVJI01000349.1:0-284280 GCA_004026765.1 Micronycteris hirsuta
GCGGGGGGGGGAGGGGGCAAGCCCAGTTTCTCTCGCAATGGCCTTTATCCTGCTCCGCTCTGCGCGCCTGTTTCCTGGCTGTGCGCCACCGCCTCCGTCTTCTTTGGATAACAGCGCCCTGGCCTGCTACCTGTTGAGAGGCTGCCTTTCCTGGCATACAATCTGGTGGGACTGTCAATCAAGATGTCCCACCTTTGCCTGACCAAACGCATGGCCCAAGCTCAGCCAATGAAGAGTCGCCATCCATGGCAACTGAACTACAGGCGAAGGGACTGAAAAAACTGGACCTGTTTGGCATCCCTCAAGAGCACTGGGGCCTGGTTTTCAACCTTCCCTTTGATTTGACATGCTCCACCCATGTGTTTTTAAAAAAGCCCTTTTTATTTAACTAGATGTGTTGTATTTTATTGCTTTCAACCAGAAAACACCGGCTAAGCAGCCAAAGGGGTGTCTGCAGTGTCACTGAGCCCTGAGAGAAGGAAGGGGAGAGGGAGGGGCTGGAGGGCGTGTCTCTGTCTCCTCCGCCCCAGACGGCAGCACTCACACGACAGGGACTGGCAGAGGTGGGCAGGAGAAGTCTGAGTGTTCCTCTATGCGCTTTCTCCTAGTTCCAATGCGAACAGAAGCCAACCTCCCAGCTTCCAGGATTCCTGGCGGGGCGATTCCAAAGGCAGAGATGGAGAGACACCCCATCTGGCAGCCCCACCCAAGGGAAGACCTCCACACGAGTTGCCTGGGGTCAAGCGCCCACCCCTGAGTCAAACCCAGAGCAGAAAGAGAGACACCCAAGACCTCCCAGCTTGACAGGGAAGGGGAGGAGGCTCAATGTGTAACGGTTTCCATGTGCAGAGAACCTCAGGATTACCTGGTCTCCTTCTTGATTCTACTAACCTTAGAGACCTTGTGGGAGCCGGCCAGCCTCACCTAAGGCTACTCCGACCCTGTGACCCCTGGCTCAGGCGGCAGCCTTGGTAGGAAATGCGTGTCACTCTGTTTTATTGTAGTTCCTACTTGCTGCCCTTCTCGTCTGATTCAGACATAAGAGCCTGGGGCCTTCTGCCCCTTTCTTTCCTTGCTCTCTGCTCACTGCCCCTCCCAATGCGAAGAGCATAGAGCTGAACATCCAATGGGTAGAGCCTGATTTCACCGTCAGCCTGGCCCCTTACAAGAAGTCCACCATGGCCGGAGAAATGAGTTCTTTCCCTTTCCCGAACTTCACCAAATAAGGAGAAGAGGATCAGAAAACCAGTGTGATTAGATTATATGGAAGAGGGTCAAAGATTAAAAATCGCTGCCTCTCATTATTAGAGCAGAGATGACAGATTCAGACCAGAGCACAAAAGAAAATACATTATTTCAGAACAGGATATGAAACCCAGTCCCAGGTGATTAGTCTCTGTTAAGTAAATTTACTATCTAATCTTTTAACTGTCTCCTAAAATTGCAGGTCTGAGATCTCCCTCCCTCCTCAGCTGGAAGCGCAATCGCGGGGCGGGGGCTGTCATCTGCCCTGACTCATCAGTGCGCTGATGGAGCTGGGACTCATCCTGAGGGGGGGAGGGGCATGTGGGGGGCGGGAAGCAAAGACACCTCATAATAAAAACAGGATGTGTGCACCGGAGACCCGCCCGACTAGAGGAAGGACAGGGACGGAGGACAGGGGACTGTCCCCTGACTGTGACTGCAGAGCCAGGCCCATCAACCGGGAGACAATGCTTCAGTATCGCTTTGGAATCGCCCTGGAGAAACTAGACTCTCCTCTTTCTACTCAGCCCCAAGGGGCCAACATGCCAAGGAATCCCATGCTGCCGGGTCGCTCTCTCAGCAGACGGCTTCAAAGCTTTGATTTTAAATGAGCGCTGCTCTGCGGGCCAAGTGCCGCAGGCCGTGCGGCGGCCGGAAGAGGACGAGATGTGCACTTGGAGGCCAGACAGGCCACAGCAGCATCCGAGCAACGCGAACGCAAAGGGAAACGGGCCAGCGAGAAAGAGGGTCTGTTTCTCAGCATCTTTCTTGGCGCGGGTACCACTGTTCACACGGACCCTAAGAACCACAGACGGAGAGAACGTTCAACCCACGGCGAGCCCTTCTTTCTCTATTTACCGAAAGGAACTCTTTCTTCTCTACGCTTCGCTGTTTTCTCATCGTCTGTTTAGTCTAAAAGGCTGAACTACTGCACAAAGAACGTTCTCTCCAAGAATGAGTTTTCCAGAAAAAGCTCTTCAGACAAGGGTAGTGTGTGCAATGCTCCGCACCGCCTGGAGAATGGGGCATGTGTTTGACAGGAGGGGGCTGGAGCAGGCTGACTCCCCAAAGGATTCCTGAGGTGCTCTGTTTGTGTGATTTATCCCTTCTGGAAAATCCAAACATACAAATGTGCCTGCTGGCGCGGCCAGGGCAGACTCAGGGACTCGGGCTCCCAAACAAAGCTAACCGCATACCATTCCCCACCCCGAAGGCTTTCTCAATTGTAACCTCTGTAGGTTCCAACCAGAACAGATCAAAGGGAGGTGGAGGCAGTTTTGCTGGGGATCTGCGGGTGTTGTTCCTCTGTCTTCCCTTAGCCCTCGGTGTGCTTCACAAAGAACCCTGGGAGAGCAGAAACTGGGCAAAAAGGGACTTTGTTTTGGCTCCTGGGATCTCAGAACCTGACATTATCATCCTGCTCATCAAGGAAGCAAAATTACACAATTCTGAGGCCCCACACCAGTCCAGAGGGACACAACCCTCAGAAGACTCAAGCCCCAAACCCGTTTCATCCAGTGGTCTCTTGTTCACAGGAGATTTTGTTCACAGCCTAGGAGAGCTCGGCCAGTCCCAGCCCCCACACCTCTTCTGCCCGCCTGAAACGTACTGTGGAGGCAAGCCTGGGTTTGAGACTTGGGCAAAAGTCGATGGAGATGACAGACAGTTAAAAACGCGTCCTCGCTTACAGGTCATTTGGCCAAGGGGCAGGCCGCTCCCTGGGCCAGGGACCATGCTCAGGGCCTGAAATGCATGATTTTATTTGAGTTTCACAACAGTCCTGGAACTCAGTGCTTTTACTGAGGCTCAGAGGACGAAGGTCACCCAGCTTGGCAAGTGGCAGAGCGAGGCTCAGGGCCAAGACCTGTCTTTCTCCACGGTCCAAGGTCTCGTCTTTCCATAGGGACTTGGTCAATACAGCAAGGCTTCAGGAAGGCTCGAGAACATCCCAGGCCCTTGATCTAGTGCTTACAAGGCTATGGATTTCACCTAAGAAAATATTCATGAAGGCAGACAAGACCTACTGGGCTTGCCAAAAAGTCCATTTAGGTTTTTTCGTAAAATAAAGGACATATTTTTCATTTTCACCAATAACTTGATTGATCTGGATATTTTGAGTATGTCAGCAATCTCCCGCTATTTGCTTCTAGTAGGTAGAGGTCGGCGTGTGTATGCATGTCTTCCAACGCATGAGACAGCCCACAGCAAAGAATTATTTGGCCAAAATGTCAGTAGTACCAAGAAACTTCGCAAACCACTTTTGACACATCCGATCAGTCACAGCACCCTCTCCGTACACTGCAGAAATCTTTTAATGCATTTCAGTTGCGTTTTTACTTTCCAGAAGTAATATAGCATAATATGCCAAAAACGTTGCATATTTTATTCCATCTTCAATGTTAAAATGCCTGCACAAAAACTCACCAGTTCTGGTAAGTTTTTTAAAATGCATGCCATGACAGCTGTCACAACACAATCTAGCAAAATTATTTTGAATGAATTTTAAGACAACTGAGCACTACTGGAGCCACCGCACGGAAAAAAAACTAAACAAACTTTTTGGCCAACCTGATATTTAGAACGATGCTCAGTAACACTACTGGCAACAGCAGAAATTTGGGAGATAAATATGGTGTTATTTCCGTGCAACAAAACACTCTACTGTGGTCATTAAATCACTAGGATAAAAGCGTATTTAATGACACGGGGATGTTTACAATGGAATGGTAAGTGAAAAAAAATGAATGTGTAATTAAATGTCCATCAGCGAGGTAATGGCACGTCCATAGGGTACGGCCGCACACGGAACACTGTGACAGTCAGGAAAGTGTGATCGGGTCCCACGTCCGTGCTGACTTAGAAGGATTTCTGCTTTACGCTAATTTGCATTTCCCCTCCAACCAGATTGACTTTTTAAATAAGAAAAGAAGCATTCAAAAAGATTTTCAACAATCACGTGCAAGGCACTGTTTTTAGAGACCGTCTCAATATATGACTTTGTCACTGTGTGTGTGTGAAGATGTCACATGTGAGCGAACTTGCTTTTGTTTACCATGTACCTGTGGTCTGAGCCCCACACGGCCTGCTCATCAGTGTACCCTCGCACGTCATGGGGTGCTGGCTGACAGCGATGTGACGGTGTCACAGGCCAGATTTTGGTAAATGGGGAGACCAGAGAGGGGGCGGGATGGGACTTGAAGGTAGAGGGTGGAGAAGATACCTGGGAAGGAAGCAGGAGAATTACTCCTTCGTAAGCAGCAGTGCCGATGCATACGACGGGGTTCCATACAGAGACCCTCCCTTGTGCCCATGAAAGTAAAATAAAATAAATTAACGCTCAAGTGGCAGGACCAGCCGGGCCAGCCGTGCCGAGCACGGGCCTGATCGGCTGGCATTACTCCCAGCCAAACACGCCCTGACTTTGCTTACCGCAGATTGAGCTGAACGGGTCACTCATCCAAATGCTGTCCCTACCGTGCCTGCGTTTACTGTAGTAACCATAAATCTTAATGTCATCCCCGATCGATAACTCCACGCCTGCATTCTAAAGAGACATCCTCGGCTCCCATAGTCCTCTGATAAATGGTTCGAATCATTGTGAGGCATATTATTCCCACGGCTCTGGGTTACTGTGTCAGACACTGGTTTCCCGAGAAGCTTCTAGGACCCTGGCTACGGGAGGGCAATGGAGGTTGGGGGTAAGACCTCCTGGAGGTTGGGGGTCCAGTCTCAGGTGACCGCTGCCAGTCCATGAACTCTGGATTCCTGGTTTCTGAAGACATGACCACAGAAGCCGAGAGGAAGTTATCTGGAAGCTGGTAGCACAACCTGACATCACCACATGCTGGTAAGTGACAGTCACTCCCACACAGCCTTTCCGTGACCAGTGCGCACAGTGCTGCGATGATTTTCCTTTTTTCTTATTATGTGTATTCTGAGTTTTTTGAAATGCCCTCTAAGCCTGTTGAATTATGAAATATTCAGGCTTCTATCTGGCACATCTTCTCTATTCCACTTTTCAGTACGTCATTTTTATTATATTTTAAAAAATGGATTAGTCTATGGGATGGAGTTTTTCTTTTTTTTTTTTTTTCAGAAACAAAGTCTATCCCCAGATAGTTTGGGTTTAGTCCTTTCAGCTTTTTTTTCTTTTTTAAATAGAGACAATCCAGAGTTGTGTAGAGCTGGCATTTGGGGCACAGCCTGTTCCTGAGCACAGCTCCAGCCGGGGGGCACGTGGAGGGCCACCAGGAACTCCTCAGAGTCTCTTTGGGCAAAGCTGACAAGAAGGTCGGGGGACAGAGAGAATTCTGGAGCTTAATCGCCTCATTTTGTGCGGAGGGACTCCGGGTTAACGTCCGCATTTCAGACACAGTCGTTATCCCACCACACCGCCTTCCTGAGTGTTGCTGAAATATTTTGGTCTCTATAATGGCGCCCAGCAACATGGAATTGTTATTTAAAACAACCTCTGCTACAAGAAAATTTATGTAACAATGGTGGTGGGGGGTGGGGGCTAAGGGATTGCTGCCCTTAGCATTTAACTTACTTGTTCAGTTTCTTTTGAGGAAGAATCATTGTGCCTTTTAAGCCCAGCTATCTAAGCCATGGAAAGAGCACACCTGGAGGCGAGAGGTGGTCACAGTGCTGTCCTGGAGGCCTGGGTGAACGGATGATGCCCCTGTGTCAAGTGACATTTCCATTGCCTGCAAGATGGCTTTGAACGTCAAACGGCTAAGTCAGCCTTCCTGATATCTCCTGGCTCCAGAAAATGGAGCGATCAAAACATGGCTCTCCGGATAATAAAACGCTCCTCGTTTCGTAGAGTTCTCACAAGCCTTATTCCCCAGGCAAACTCCCCGAGATCAAGGAGACCCAGGCTGGTGCCTATTTATCTTTTCACATAAATCAAGAGTAGGTTAATGCTAAGGTTGTCTCCACGTAAGCCCTGCAATCCCTTCTCCTAGGATGGGAGCAAATAGCTTCTTAATCAGTAAAGTTGCAAATCCTAAGGGGGACTCTGGTGTTGCCTTGTTTTTCTGAGGCTGAAATTCTTTTTGGGAGGCAGCGCAGCGGGGGCAGGGGCGGGGGGGGGGCGGGGGGAGAAGGAGAGAGGACTGATGGAGGTCGGTCCCCTGCTTCACCACATTTAGCTGGGGGCCTCCAGGGAGATCATGTAGCGTCTCTGTGCCTTGGTTTCCTCGTCTGCAGAATGAGGGAACCTGGTTTGTAAAGTTAAAATTAAATTATAAAGCACTTAGGACAGGGATTGGCAGGTAGTAAATACTGTGATAATTATTTGCTTATTTAAGGGGGTATAAGCTATTTCTAAAAAGTTTTTTTAGGTGCATGGTACAGATAGAGAAATTATAGAAAAATGTGCCTTTCTCAAAAGAAAAATATTCCCCCCCACTGCCATTGGAATATTAGAATGGAATTATATTAAGATTCATTACCATATTAAAAGGAGACCAAAACATAAAAAAAAAAAGGCAAGAAAGAGAAATGGAGAATTCGATAGGAAAAATAATGGACGAAAGGAAGGCAGACACTGCCAAACGCACTTGGGACAAACCAGAGTCTCGCTTGACTTTGAAACTGAGTGTGGGCTTGCCTCCGAGATACCATGCCTGCGGGCCCAGACCGCACAATGAAGAGAGTGTCGCAATAAAACACGGCATGCCTGTACCATTAAATTTTAAAAAATAATAAAAGAACTCAAACAATCCCAGGGGAGGAAACAGACAAATGAATGTGACTTTACGATGCTGGTGGGTGCGAGGAGGGCCCCGAGCCCAGCGACCAGCCGGGCCGCCAGCGCCCGGCGCAGCCTCCTCCAGCGGCATCGCCCTTGCTAAGGAGGGGCCCGGCCGCTCAGTCTCAATTCCCTCCGTGAGGACCAGCTGCCCCGTGGGACTTGCCCAAATTCAATGACGTCACCAGGCGTGCTTCCTGCCAGGACTCTCTCTCAGCTGGTGTTGTCTTTGAACCGCTCCGGCCTCTGATTGTCATGAAGTTACGGCAGCTGCGCTGTCTATGCAAGGCCAGCCGCAGAAGAAAGTTCTTCCCAACGCGCAAAGATATCCAGGTGAGACTGCATGGGGCCTAAGGACTGCTTTTTGGGGGCAATGTCGGGGTAACTCAGAAAACCTCCTGCATGCCTGATTTACAATGCTTTCTACTCCTTAAGGAATTATTCTCTGAATGCAGAGGAAAATAATTGGAATATGAGGCCGATTCTTAGTTAAGTGTTGATACATGGGAGTTCCAGGGGAGACTTATATATAAGAGGAGAGTGTCTCAAACTTCAGTGGGCTCGTCCACCTGGGGTGCTTGTTCAAAGGGCAGATTCCTGTCCTCCCCGCCCCGTTCTGAGTCACGCGGTCCATGTCAGGGCAGTCCTGCATGTTCAAGCACCCAGATGATTCCAATAATAAACTTCAAGAAATAATGAGCCAGAAACATCACCCACGGGAAGGAAATGCTAAGAGAAAAGCAAGAAGAAACTGTGAAGGAGTCACCTAAAGTTCTCAGATCATTTCATAGTTACAGCAACTGGACCCTTGAGTGCCCACTAGACGAGGTGCCTGAAGGCCAGGCATTCCCCGTTGTCCCTGCAGCCACCTGGCTCTGCACCCTGCGGGAGAGTCCAGTTCCCGGGTGGGGAGCTAACACACAGCCCAAGTTCACTTGCACCCTCTGAACAACCAGCTCAGGAGACAGGATGCAACTCGCTTTACAGCTGCCACCTGAGCCGGCCCTCAAGGTGACTGCCAGTTTTTCTGGGTTCTGCAAGGTCTTATGAAGGAGAAAGAGATGATGCTTCAGCAGACTCTGCTCTGCTGTGGTCATCAGCAAGTCATCAGAAAAGCAGAGGAGCAGCTTCAGTTCCACAGGGGAGTGTACATCCCAAACTGAAGGGCAGGACAGCGATGGGTGGCATCTGTTGACTAATAACTTATTCCAATCATTTACTTCCCGGCTTTATATGTTACTCATTGCAGCAGCTCCCGCTTTTGTTTGCAGAGCTGGTCTGCCCAAGTTTCGGTTCCCGTGCATGAGTGGAGGGAGCATGTGGCCCTGGGCTAAGCCAATCAGAGCTTCTCATTTCTCTGTCCCAGGACCCGGCTGGAACCAATGGGAAGGGGGTGTGTCTGCAGGAATACTGGAACAAAGACAAAGGCAGGTACAATTCTGTAATCAACTTGAACCTGGGGTATGTAAGATCTGGAGCTGTGGTGACCGTCCCGCCATAATAAGCAGTTGTCGCAGAGAGGGGAGAGGGGGAGGGGGAGGGGGGAGAGAGAGAAAGAGAGAGAGAGAGGGATTGGTGTGGTAGCTGTATCTGACCCCCTGATGAAATCATCCTGGGCTTTTTCACATCTGGCACTTTTTTAAAAACATTAAACTTGGGTTAGCTTTTTCTAAAACTTTGTAACCAAAAGAGGCCTAACCAATAGATTAAGGCAAAGTGTCCAGCCTCACAAGGAAAACGCCACTTGCACTGTCTTCGAACTAAGACACTGCCCCCAAGTCTGCCCACCCAGCATGTACACCCAGCTGAGGGAATCGGAATACAGCATAGCGCTCAGTTCTTTCACTTCTCCAGTTGCATGCAAGTCTCACAACTTCCTTTCCCATGGTGCTAAATGCTTTTTAGGTAAATTCCACGCGGTACGGCAAAAATGGCGATCCCCCTATGCCAGGTGTGGCAAGGTGAGCTGACTTGCCTGAGGCTGACATGTCAGTGAAGGAGTCAGGCCACGCTGCACAGCCCTGGGGTGTGGAGACGGGAGAGCCACCACTTGGATGATGGGGTCCTTCTCTCCTGGGTTCCCTGGTCTCCCCACACTGACCTTGGCAGTAGAAAGGCGGCTCTCGGTCCACACGGATAGCTGGAGTGAGAGGGCTTTCAACACATTCATGCACCGGCCAGAACACTGCACGCAGGCTCCTGCCTCGATTCCCAGCGTCCTTGCCCAGCTCCGCCTGGCACAGTCCTTGCCCGTCCCTGGCTTCGGCTCTTCCCAACCTGCCGTGAGATCCCCTGCCCCCACCCCCCACTGCCCGCACCAGTTTCCCTCCACCAGGAAATGGGTGGAGGTTTTAGAACGGGCTTTGTGTCACCAGGGCCTGGGTTCTAATGGGGACCCTCTCACTTATTACTGATACAACGGTGGGTAAGTGACAACCTCCTGAAGGCTCAGTTTCCTCCCCCATAAAATGGGGGCTATAATCAGATCTCAGGGGGCTTCTGCAAGTTAAAGAGATATGCGCAAAACCCTTAGCACGGGCCTCACTAATAAGAATAAACCTTGTTGGCGGGAGCTAGCAGTCGGAGCTCACGGACTCAGTCAGCACATCGCTCCACGGTCACTGAGCTAGCTGCCTCTGTTGATGCGAGTCCTCCCTGTCCTTCTGCAGCTCCTCATTTTTAATTCTGACAACTCCAGTTGTCACTCCCCTCCACTGTGGACCCCGCTGCTTTGAGGGGAGAGCATCCCTCCTTTCCGGCCATGTATTCAGGACCACCTGTTTCCCCCGCCCGGACTCCCGGCGCTGTCCTGTATTTCTAAGTTCATGACAGTTTTGTCTTCAGCACAGCCACGTGGTCAAGGTCATGACCTTTAGGATGAAGCTATGCTGGCTTCAGACCCTAGCTCTTAAAAATGTGCCCACCTTTCAGTCTCAGTTTTCTCATCTGCAAACTGGTGATGACAATAATGCCTTCCACTCTCGGATACTGGAGAAGATACCGTATGCAAAGTGCCAAGTGTAGTTGTTTATCACCTGCACAGAGCAAGTTCGACCCCTGTTGATCTAGTTCAGCTACACAGCACTTAGCTTGCTGCCTCAAGCCAGGGAGAAGCTGAATTGACTTAACCCAGACGCCTTTCCTTCTCCGTGGTTACGCACACTCTCCCACATTCCCTCTTGTGGCCACGAGGTGGCAGCCTATCCATTAGAGAGGAAGCTTCTACTCCCAGAACAGGCAGGGGATGATGTGTTATCTAGATGACTTTTCTTTTTCCTTTTTGGTGGTGGCGGGGGCGGAGGTAGACAGAAAATCCTCAGGCTCCTGCTTCCATTTTTTGTGAGTTTAATATTAGTACCAAGCAGCCCAAAGTGACATAGCAGAAGCTGATCCAACGGGTCAAACTGCATGATAAAGCGCTGCTTTGGAGGAATGGGGTCAGCGCCTCTCCCCCTCATCCACGGGCTGGGCTCAGGGATCCCCTCCAGGCTGGGCTTCCCCGAGCCCACACCTTTATGAAGGTGTCAGGGAGGCTGACCTAGGGCACTGTGAGTGCACCTGGGGTGACTGTCTTGTCTAGGACTTTCCCTGTTTCAAAGCTGAAAGTCCTGTGTCCTGGGAAGTCCTCGGTCCCAGGCAAACCAGGGCGGTTGGTCACTCTGCCCCCACAGCTCCTCTAATTTAATGACACGGTCTTTCTTTCTTTTTTTGTCTCAATTACACGGGCGCAGAATTTGCCAAAGCCCTAGAATTTTATAATTTTATATTGGGAAGGGTCACAGGCAGCATGCATTTTCCCCGGGGCAGGGGGGAACGGAAAGGGCTTGCCCAGGGCACATGACTGAGCCCACAGGGAAAGATCCAGAGACTTGTGTCATCTGAAGCTTGGGCTCCCCATCTACCTGGAGCCCGAGGGTACGGACGGAGGGGTGTCTGGCTCCCTGACGGAGCTCTCAGAATAGCTTCTGGAAATTAGCAACCCAGGGCAGCCCCCTCCACCCCCAGGGAGATGAAGATCTAACTTAAAGCAAACTTCACACCAGGTTCTCAATGTGCTCCTCTAATTGCTTACGTGGTGAACATTCCTGGATCTCAGGTAGCAATGGAGGGAGTCCCAATGGAGGGAGTCCCTCAGGAGCCAGCAGGGCAAGAACTGAGCCTCGGAAGCCTTCCAGGATTTGGCCTCCAGGGACAAGAATGTGGCTGCTCTCTCCTGGTATCTCCCCCGCTCCCCCCTACCCTTCACCCCTGCCACCCCGTCTCAGCGGTACCAGCTGGTTGCTGCCTCGGTCCCATCAGAAGCAAGGTTTTCTGGGTTTGTTTTCATGAACAAATCCTGCTGAAGCAAACTCCTGCTCACAGTGTTATTGGACAGTCACATCTCCACAGGTTCAGCCTGGCGCTGAATTGATTTGCCTGGGAGACACGCCACGGCATTCGAGTTTGTCATTAGAAAGCTGGACTGGGTGCAGGGACCTCGTGGAGCAGGACAGGAAGGGCCCCTCCTCACAAAGCAGGGGGAGCCGGCAAACCCTGCCGTGACAGCGTGCGGCCACTGCGCAACTTTAGGACATGATGTCTCTCTCTCTCTGGTTGAAAATTCTCACACAACAAAATTCTTCTTAGTGGTAAAACATTTAGAAATTGATTTTCCAAAACAAAATTCGCAGTGAACAAAAGTATCTGCCTGAGGAAGGAACAAAGCCAAGCCCTTCTTCTGCAAAACTGAAGTTGAGCTGTAAACTCAGGTTTAGTTATGTGAGTGCAGTCTGCTAAGACCACAGTAGAGAGACCACCAGCAGAGGTTCCGTGGGGTCTGCCGCACTCGGCTCCCTCCCCAGGGGCAGAGGAAGGAGAACCCGACCAGGGGAAGGCTGTGCGGACAAGTCACAGCTAACCCCTGCATGTACTATAACCACCAAAGTCTGCCCTGTGGGCTAGCTGGATGCTAACTAACAGCGCTAGAGAAAGCACTCTGAGTGGCCGCCAATGCTCCCGAGAACGGAAGGCCAGATACCACTCTGCAGAGCCTTTGGGCAAATGACCTGGAAGCGGAAGCTGCAGTCAGTCACTGCCCCATCGTTCCACTGACAGGAGACCAGAGAGTGAGCTCACAGACAGATGCTCAGCGGGGCCACCTGGACTTTAAGCCCAGGGCAGCCAGACACCAGTGAGGGGGCCCTGGCCAAATATTTCACCTGTCTCGGCTTCCATTTCCTTTTCCTGGAAAGTGACGGGGTCAGGTGGAAGGTCCTTGAGGACTGTTTGACCTCGAACAGGTCTGTGAATACATATGTTCCTGGCACAGAAGGGCCAAGGGATTAAAGTGAGTAGGCAAGAAAGTCCAGGCCCATTTCACAGAAATTCCATGGCCGCCTCTCCTGCTATTGATTTGGGCTCGGAACAATGTCTTCAGCTCCTGATCTCAGACCAAGCCTGCAGATCCTAAGTGTGTCTCCCCTATAGATGTGAAGGGGATGGGGTCGGCTTGACTAGCAACTGACTACAGTCCAGTGAGCAGAGACGTGCTTCCACTGGGGGCCTTTGGGACAGCCACGTCCTGCCCTCAGTCACTGCAGCCTTGTGGGCATCGAGGTTAAGAGCACGTTCTTGTCCCACAGTCCCCTCTCTCACCCGCTCCCCACGCCAGCATCCACAAAGGAGAGAGCTGGTGAGGATGGGGAGGGCGGGACCCGGGAGGGAACACCTGTCCCAGCTCCAAACCCTCCAGGGAGTGCCCCTGTGTTCTCTGCATGCGCTTGTTTTGTTTTAAATGCCCGGACAGATGCCGTGAAATCCTGTCCCTTCTATTTCACTTTCGTATCCGGTCTTGCTCTCCCGCCTCACCTTCGCCATCACCTGGCAGCCTGGAGAGTATCCTCCACGTGTGAGAGCTAGTATTGACAACAATGTCGATCGGTTATTGACCGTTGGCCAAGCGCTAGCCCTTTTGCATTTTGTCCTCTCACTGGTCACTGCTGCCCCATGGGATGGGCACTCCCATCTTTATTCCATAACAGGGGAAACTGAAGCTCAGAGAGGTCAAGGAATCCATCCAAAATCACACAGTTAGCAATTGGCTCAGGGTAGACTGGAACCTAGGTCTTTTGTTTTTTTTTTTTAACTGCAGAAGACAGGCTCCTAGTGGACAGGACACTGGAGTGCTTGCTCCCCAGCAAGAACGACTGGACTAAGAGCAGCTGATATTTGTGGAGAGGTCACTACGTGCCAAGGGCTGCTTGGCTGTGGCTTCTAGGAAGGCTATGTTCTTTCATCCTTCCAAAAGCCTTATAAAGCAGGTACTGTCCACATTCCCATTTTAGAGCCGAGGAAACTGAGGCTCAGAGGGCTTGAAAGGAGAAAATGGTGGGGACAGGATCCAAATTGCTCCACGGGTGGTGCCCCCACCAGCTCGGGCAGAGCCCAACCCTGCCACCTGGCTGCCAGGAACTCTTTTTTTTTTTTACATTTAGAAGCAAAGCAAACAGCAATATAAGAAAAGGGCCTCTATAAGAACTCTGTGTGCAAACAGGACCTGACTGGGGCACATTTACTGAATTTTCCTGAGAACGAGCATTTTACCCTTTGGCCCTGGAGGGCAGAGGGCCACGGCCCCAGGCGCCGTGTGCAGGCGCCCCAGGAGCAGAGGGGGTCACTGCCTGATAAACCACAGTGGTCCCCTTAGGTCTTCACTTCCCGCGGCAAACCCGGAGTTGGCCCTGGAGAAACAGTGCTGCCGTGGGCTGTGCGTGGGGAGACCGGGAAGGAAAAGGCTCGCCCTCCTCTCCAGGTTTGCCTGAGATCCCTAGGAAGGTCTTTCGGTATTTCTGTTGCAGGCAAGTTGTTTTCAGGGCCCCACCCCCAACCAGAGGCCTGAGAAGAGAAAGCTCCTCCCTCAGAGGGGCCACCCCTGCCGTCCTCACGCAGACCCAGCCTGGACCCCTGCAGCCTCCACCCCCACATGCCCCTGACCCCCGAGCTGGCGGTTCCCATCTGCCTCTGACCCAGGAGCCTGGGAGTGGGGGCGGGGCAACACTGAGCAGGCCCCTTGGAGCCCCAGAGGCCCTGGCTGGCAGGCACTCATTTTTTATTTAAAAGCAAAGCAAACAGCAATATAAAAGGGCCCATATAAGAACTCAGTGTGCAAGTAGGACCTGCCTCGGGCAAATTTATCGAATTTTCCTGAAAACGTGCATTTTACCCTTTGGCTCAAAGCCATTGCATTTGCCTCTGGATTTGCCCCCTCCCCCACCCCCTCCTGGGTCACCATTCAGTGGCTGAGAAGTCACCCACTGCCGAAAAGAGAATGACCCCCTGAGTTTTATTCAGAGGGTAAAGATTTCTCAAGTTTGTTCCATCCCCAGCCAGAGCCCATGGGAGTGACACAGAGGCAAGGCGACCTTATGAATTAGGGGCAGCGGGGTGGGGGTGCTTGGTGACGGATGCGAGGACCCTCAACTGCGTCGGAAAGGGAAGACGGGTTACGGTGACTCAGAGTCCTGTTGAATTCTGCTGAGGCTTACTCTCACTTTATACAAGGGCTAATTAAACTGGATTTATAAATTGCTTTTTATTTACCTTTTCCTGTGAATGTAATTATAGCTTGAGCCCTGTGGAGAGAACCCCCGAATCAGCCAGCAGTCCTCAGGCTCTGACTGAGAAGCAGTGGGACCCTCTGTTGGTGGGGCGGCCTGCACACCCACACCATGCAGGGCGGATGGAAGTGGAGGTCCCGGGACGGAGGGCGAAGGCCGGGAGCCTTGTCACCGCACTTCCCGGTTCCTGCCGCTTTCCTCTGGCCCCCCACCCCCCTGCCTCAGTCCCTGACAGCCCATGGAACCTCAGGGTTCCTAGAATGAAGTTTGAGAAACATGGCTTCAAAGGAATGAATACAACTTGGGACCTATTTCCTAGCTCTGCCTCCCAGAACATAAAAGGGGAACTGTAGTTTCATATCCCGAAGTTATTACCACTTGCATTTCATGGGGGCTGATACAGTGCCCCCCTTGCTCTAGAAAATGCCAGTGGCTACTGGCAAAGGTGCTTTACATGCAGGACAATGGTCACCAGAGCTCAGTGTGAGCTTCGAAGACTCCTCTTATTGGGAAGGGGGATGAGGTGCAGGCCTGACCCCTGAGCCCCTCAAGCAGGGTCAGCTTCTGGGGCTTCAGTAGGTGGGTGTTGGGGCGGGGCTCAGGGAAACCCACCAGGCTCTTTCAGGGCCCAGAGGGAAACAGCCTTAGGTGCTCACTCTGAGCCTATGGTCTGACATTTAGAGGTTACTCTTCCTTTTCACACCAAAAACAGGTATTTCCTCCTACCTCCTGAGGGACCAAGGGAACTGGAGATGTCAGCCAAGGGAACAATGGCTGGGCCCCTGGGGAGCTGCGCACAGGCTGATGTGACAAACCTGGACTCTGGGTGGTGACACAGGCCCCAGGCCTGGAGCCCTCCAGCAAGGGCCTGCCTGTGCTTTTCCAGAGACCCCTCCCAGAATCCTTCTGAAACAGGTGGGACAGACAGCAACCCACTACGCAGATGTGGAGAATGAGGCAGTGTGAGGTCAAAGGTCAGACAACAAACTCCCGCAAGTGGGCCATCTCCCTCATTAGCTCAATGCGCCCTCATCCCCTGCTCTGAAGTGCTTTAGTCTTCCAAGGATTTTCCATTTTTAAGGAGCTTTCTACCTTCCCACTGAAACTGATGGGAAGGTGTCTTGGTTTTCTCATACACTTTCTAAGTGATGAGGAAGAAAAACCCTGGCTGCCGGATAGAAAGCAGCAAATAAAAACAAGAGCAAGCACTGACTAGCGTGGAAGGCCCCCGCCTTGCTCCTGGGTGGTGCCCACCTTCTCAGGACCCTGAAGAACATCGGGGTAAATGAGACCCTCGGTGCAGAGAGTGGATGACGCAGTGCTGGTCAAGACCCCCAGCTGGTCAAGGCTTTCTAGGACATACAGAGAATCAACAAGCATCTTCTGATTCCTGCAGAAAAAGAGCCCTCCCTCTTCCATAGTCTCCCCCTTGGTTTTGAGTGTGGTCCCACCCCGATAAGGGTGGAAGGCACCTCCCCGGGTTCAGTTTCTGCCCATCTGGGTCTCCTTCCACTACCGACCACATTATTTATTTACACGCCCACACAAACCCCACCTCATCCCCAAGATGAACAGACCCCCCTCCACCCCGGCCCCTGGTCTAAATGGTGACAGAGAAGTAATATTCAGTGTGATTAAGCTTCACCATGTGTCAGGCTTTCCACTTTGCATGTATTGTCTTATTTAATGCTTATAACAAGCCGATGAGGTTAGGAGCTATTATTATCCCCATTTTAACACCCAGAAACGGAGGCCCAGAGAAATCTGGTGTCTTGTGCCAAGTCACACAGGTGGCAGGGGACAGAGGCAGGGTACAAAGCAGGCTCACTGCAGAGGCCGGTCTTTCATGCATGGCCCTCAGCGGCAGTTTGCGTCCGCACCCCAGGACGCCCACAGCGCAAGCGAGCGCACTGACACAGAGCTTTCCTGCACGCACAGCGAGAATGGTACGCAGAGGGGCTGGCCAGGGCTGGGCTGTGCGGGGGGAGGTGTGGGACGGGGCGGGAGAACGTCAGGTCAGCCGCTGGGATCGTCCCATGGGGGGACCCCTCCAGAAGCCCCTGTTCTGCTCTCAGATTCACCGCATGACTTTAAAACATATTTCCCTTATTCCTAACTGTGATGCCTCACGCCAGGGTTTGCCTGAGCCAACACTATGGCTAGTTTGTCGCCCCTGGGCACTCAATGATTAAGTGATGAAAGAAAATGATTTGACTTGTGTTAGGGGCTAAGGAGAAACAAAACGCTTGGTTAATCTACCGTCAGAAAATTAAGAATCGTCAGTGTCAAGAAGGTCCTTCCCCTGCGAGGACACCCACTTGACACATTTGCAAAAACAAGTGATCCTTGTGAGCTGGATGCGCTGTGACGGGTGGCCACGGATCGGGGACCTGTGGTCTCCAATGTGGCTTCCCTCACTACCCCCGGCCCCACCCCCTTTTGTGGCATAGTTGCTTACTTGGCAAACCAGCATCAAGCTGGCACCTGCCACCTCCGCAGCAGCCCAGCTCCCGGAGAGCAAGGCCCAATGCACTGAACACCTCGGCCTCTGTTCCCGCACGGAGCTTGAGAACTATGGTGGATCGAGGACTAAAGATAAGTATTGAACCCAGTCCCCCCGGCACTTGACATTCTTTCTGGCTCCTTTTGACCAACTGCGAGCAGCTTCACCCCAAACGTTCAACTGTCAAGGTCGCCCATGTACACAAGAGCACTCGGCATGGCGCCAGGCACAGAGCAGGGTTGCCACAAAGCTCGCGCCAGCCCAGTCCGGCCGGAGGCAGCTGGGAAAGGGGAGGGGAGAGACCTCTGTTCTGGGGATGCTCTTCCCTTCAAAGGTGGCCCTTGCCCTTTCAGATGGATGGAGGAACAAACAGGCAGAGCCCTTCCAGAGCCTGGCCTACGGTCCTTCTCCCCAGACCCACACGAGTTACCTAGGCTGAACTCAACACCTGAGCTATGAACATCTTGTCCCTTTCCCAGCAGAGGGGCATAAAGTGGTTCCATGTTAAGTGGGTGGGGGATGGGAAGGAGGAGCACAGGTGCTGAAGTTTCAACGTTAACGAACACCAATAAGCTGTTCTCTGCTAAGTACACATATGCAAGAGAAGTCCTGACCCCGGGGCTGCTCACAGCGTTTGGGGGTCTGGCTCCAACGGCAAACCCCTCCCTGATGCCCTGCTGTGGCTCCTTAAAAACAGTGACTTCAGAAACCCATAAAGACCTCCGGCTGCTCTGACACTCAGCAGCTCTCGGCTGGTGGACTTGACCTGATGGAAGTCACCTCAGCGATGTTTAGATGGCCCTCATCTATGATGATGCCAACGACCTGGCATGTGGCCAGTCCATCCCCTGCCAGGCCAGGTGGTAGGAGGTAGTGCTCCTGACAACGAGAGGCCCCGGCCACTGATGTCTGTATGGCCTTTGATGGGATGCAGGAGCCAATGGGACACAGGCCGCCCCATGCGGTGGCCCCTGGCACCAGAAGGGGCTAGTGGCCTGTCGGGTCTGGCTCCTGGCCTGACCAAGTCCCAGAGCCTTTCAGCGGCTACAGGGCTCTCAGTGACTGCTGCGGGTGTGCTGTGCGACCAGCCACCCCTGCTGCAGGTGTGCTGTGTGACTAGGGCATCCCTGCAGCTGGGAGGCAGGGTTAGAGCATCCCCCCAACCCCCAGGCCGTGTGCTGGGACAGAGGAACTAACTTCCTCCCTGACAGAGGTTTCTCAGTCTCCTTGCATTGTCTCTTTCTATCCCGGTGGAACTCAGCTTTCTGCTGCATACACTAGGGGACTCCCATTCCAGCCCTGTCACCCGCTTCCTAGCAGTGACATCTGTGCTCTCCAGGGAACGTGGCCTGGAGGCTGGTCCCTTGCGAGGTCACATCATGACGGGGGAAGCAGGAAAGCCGTGCTGATCCTTGAGGGTGTGGAGGGTTTGGCACGGGACCCCCTTCTGCTGAGAACTGCAGCTCTAGTCTCAGGCCAGGCACGTCACTCTAGGATCGGATCTGAGCCCTGCCGTGTTGTTTTCCTGTGTCTGCTGGAAAGAGTTGAGTATTTGGGCTCTGGGTCTAGTGGGCATCTCATCCTAGAGGGGAAGAGGGGGATGTGAAGAGAGATGCAGAGTGGCCTGGACAAGAGATGAGATGGGGCTTCTTTCCCCAAACTAGAAAGGGATGGGAGGGGGGAGATACTCACGGAGCTCAAAGATTTGGGACTGGCACTTCTCAAGTGCCCCAGGGAGGGAGGAAGACCCCAGAAGTCACAGCAGTGTGGCCTGTCTAGAAGCTTTGCCAACATCTTCCTTTCCCAGAAAAACCCAGATAAGCCGAGCTGCTGCACTCTGAGGGACCTCAGTGGGCCGGGCAGCAGGGCCCCTCCCAGTGTCCTTTGTTCCTTAACTCTCCCAGGGAAGGGAGAAGGGAGAAGACCTGGCAAGTCAGGGAAGTAAGGGTCAAACTCAAGTTCAAGGCAATGGTGTTTCATGTACACCAGAGTTTGCCCTGCACCCTTCACGCCTACTTGGAGCCCTCGTTTGACCTTATCTGTAGAGGACCGGGGGCTCTGGTCTGCCCGTAGTCACCTCCTCCCGAATCTGGAACCAACTGCCAACACCTACCTATTTCTTTCTCTCTCTCCCCTCCCCCTTGCCACTGTTCATATCCAAAACCAGGTGGAAGCTCTCAGTGAGAAATTCTGGGAATCACTTGGAACACAGGGATGGCTCCTGGTTTCACAGTTACAGAAGAGTCACCCAGATTGTCTCTAGACTAAAATGTCACCAGAAAATGTATTTTAAGAATGAAATACTCTGTCATGGCGTAAAGTTACATATCCTCTCATCCTTTCCCTGATTCATTTTCGCTTTAGAAAGTGCAAACAACTCCGCAATGTCTTCGAAAGGATCTGGCTTTTATGCAAGACCGTGGCTGTCTTAGTTAAAAACCCAAATAGCTGGCTTCCCCAGTCCTAATGTTTTGCACCAAAACCTTAGCCCACCCTGGCGCGCTCTGAGGCTGGGATTGAGAAACGGCCGTGGGTCGGTGAGGGTTGGCCACATGGCAGCGTTCTCGCAGTGGGGCCTGGACCAGCACTGTCCGGGTCACTGGGCGCCGGCCAGAGAGGCGCATTCTTGGGCTCCGCCCAGACCCACCGGAGCAGCAACTCTGAGGGGCCCAGCAAGACTTCCAAGTACGAGAGCCTCTGGTGAGGTGTTCCAGAGCCCCAGCTCTGTAGTCCGACAGCCCTGGGTTCGAACCCCGCATCCTCCGACACCAGGCTCTTCACGTGCCGTTGCCGGTTTTGTCTTTCTTAGCCTGGTTCTTTCACCTGACGAATGGTGATAATGGTGCCCATCTCACAGGGTCATCGACTCAAGTGAAACGACACATCTTTAGCCGGGTGTAGCTGCTTTGGGAAAACTAATCACACCACCCCCGCCAAGTTCCAAACATGAACCAATGTCTCCACCAGACATTGGCTTCATTGCTGGTGAAGCTCCCCTGAAGGAAGGGACTCGGATGTGTGGCCACCACCCACCCCTGCCCTTCCTAGTGCCGCCTCCTAGCACCTGGACAATGTCTCTGGCTGGGCGGCAGTGACGGGCTTGCAGAGGAGGTATGTTTAACCTGAGCCATGTCCTCAAGCTCTCAAACCCCAGGATCGTGGACAGAGGGTGCACCAAGAGCCTCTCAGAGGTGGTCCTGGCTCCACCCCACGAGGCAGGCCCCAGGGGGAGGGCACAGAGTGGATGCCCACCTGGCAGGTCTACATGCAAGGGGACCTGCTGGGCCCAGTGGTGCTCTGGACTTCAAAACGCTGGCGGCGCAGGGCTCAGAGTAGGGAGGAGTGAGTGAAGGAGTGTTGGGGGCAGCCTGGGACCCCTCGTGGTTGCTCTTCTTGGGGCCTTGAAGGCGCCACCCCACTATGGATATGGGGGTGAAGCATTCCCCATCGCAGGCAAAAAACCAGAGCTCAGTAAGTGCTGTGACCGTTATGGACAAGTGACATGGTATTTCCAGACCGCTACACGGAAAAGCCTGGGAACACTGAACGCTTCCTGGCAGGTAAGAATAGCAACAGTCAATACATACGGAGAGCTGAGTAGGGGCCAGGCATGTATGATGCCACGTGTGAACCTATCGATTCCCACACCACCACTGTGGGGCGGATATAGTATTACCCACTTCGGTTCTACAGGAGGAAACTGAGGCACAAGCTGCTCAGCCGGCCACTGCGGGTGACAGTCAGTCGGGGGGGGGCCCAGATTCCAGTCCAGGAGGTGCTCCCGCAGAGCCCGTGCCACCGGCCCCCCTGGCTGGCTGGGGCAAGGCTGGCGATTCCGAAACATGTGTGTGCCTTGCCTTAAAAAATTGGTTAAGAACACAAGAATTATAAAAGTTATTACCACCAGCCTTTCCAGAATTGGAAAGTTCTTTCAGTGACATTAATGCTTGAGCCCATAATTCAGAAATCTACAAAGGGAAATAATACAGAGAGCTCACGGAAAGTGCTCAGTGACCCCAAAAGAATAATGACGAGGAAAAACCTGTCGGTAAGAATGAATGACGGCAGCTTTACAGCATGAGAAGTCACAGCATAAGGTGAATTGTATAATGCAGAGTCGAGTATTACAGGCCTGGTAAGCATGGGCTGCCTAAAGAATGGTTGGAAACCACCTTCATGCAAACGCGGCCACTTAAAGGAGTACACACACCGGCCAGGCACCAAAACGCCGAGCAAGCAGTGAGCACCCGGCAATCACCGATCCGCTGACTATTTTGACAACAGTCCTGAGAAAGTATTTTTTTTTAAAGATTTTATTTATTTATTTCCAGAGAGAGGAGAAGGGAGGGAGAAAGAGCAATGTATGGTTGCCTCTCACACGGCCCCCACCGGGGACCTGGCCTGCAATCCAGGCATGTGCCCCAACTGGGAATCGAACTGGGATCTTTTGGTTCCCAGCCCGCACTCAATCCACTGAGCTACACCAGCCGGACCCCGAGAAAGTATTTTTTGAGTCATTGCTTATTTTTTCCTAGATGCCCATTATTGGAGGTGTTGAATAACTCCCTTGAATAACTTTTCCTGCTAGTCTGTTACTTGTTTCAGAAACCAAATTTTTTAGTCGATTCTGCACTGAGCAGGGTCCTTGTGAGAAGCCCATTTACTTGGTGTCATCTTATTTATTAGTCAAGTGTGATATGTCAGAGAGGCATACATAATCCCATTTGATTAAAAAAAAACACGCCTTTCTGCAAACACACAGTGCTTCTCACATTTCACACCACTTCCACGTTTATCCGAATGCTTCGCTAATTTTTAATGAATGTCTGATGGGCATGAGGTGAAAAAATCTGGGCCAACACTTCCAGAATCTTCTCACATCTGGCATCCCACCGTCATCCGAACCCTGAGAAAATAAGTAGTTCTCAAAGTACCCCTACTACTAACTCAAAGTCACTCTCTACTGTGGGGATGCTTTCCACACACGTGTAAACACGCAGTCCTGAGAATTTACGCGTTTTGAGCGCAGCTCCGTGTGATTCCCATGTGGGCAAGTGTGGGTCATGTCTGTGGAATGGGAACTCTCTAATAGGAATTTGGCAAAAATGTATCTTAAGAAATTCTCTGACTTGCTGAACTTCTTCCTTCCAAAGTCCGGAAGCTTAAATTAATAAATCACTGCCTCAATGTTCTATGGTCCTAAAAGTTAACAGCCCTAGCTAGCTTACCCTCAATTTACCTGTCTCCTGTTTAATGTATACCCTGGTCCTGTCTGCCACCGGACCTGAATTTACATCCTTATGCTCTGCTAATGAGTAAACCTATCCCTGTTCTGCTTAATCCCATGAATAATCAATCCAATGTAAATATGTCCTAAAGCCTCTAATAAAAACCCCGGCTAAGCTACCCACGAGGTCTTTTCCCAAGATGGAGGTGGAGGGAAAGACCCGTGGCAGCCGGATTCTCATCTCCAAGCGTGTCTCTGGGTAAGATTGATTCACGGGTCAGTGTACGGTCCCCCAAAGGATTTCACTGGTACGAAATCCCAGCGTCACTCTACTACTAAATCACTTGAATTTATCTTCTGCTTGAAATGAAGGGGGAGCCCCGCCCCCACGGCCTTCATAAAAATGACTGAGATAAAAACGCAAAATAGCTCTAAGAGGCACACACACATTCGCTGGTCACGTCTCTATGGCTGTTTCTCCCCGAGTGTTTACAATGGGGCATCTCAGCTTGTTAGAAGAGAGCAGGAATAAGAAAGTGGAACCAACTAGAAACAGCCCTATTTCATTTTTCTGTCAGCGTCTCATGACAGGCCAAAGATAAACCTCATAAACTGTGAAAAATGAACAATCTTTGGTTTTGATAACCTAAGCTGGGATGAGGACCAAGGAGTTAATATTTCTGGAGCCCCAGAGTTTATCTCATTTGTTTTTCAAATGAATACTCCCTGACTTAACCCATTTCCGTCCATCACATCAACAAGCCAAAAGGGAAGTCTTAGACTCCTGGCCGTAGCTCCTCTGTGTCTTGGCTGGCTGCTGCCAAATAAAGTTAACCAAAAGTCCCCCTTCTTTCCTGGCATGCAGAATCGCAAGCACCAATATTCCCAAGAAGGGAGGCCCCTGTGGGAACCACAAACAGTAGGTCTGTAGGGCGGCCAGGGATCAAGAGAGGAATGGGCAGTGCTGGCATCTGGAGGTCATTACCGTGGCAAAAGCAGCAGCAGAAATGGAGGTGGACTCCGGGGAGCTGGGGAGGACAGTGAAGAGAAGGAGTTTCTAGGGCAGGAAAGAGTGGCGATAACAGCAGATAAGCAGGCTGCACTTGAAAGCCCAGTTAGAGGAGCTTGGACGGGAGGTGGTGGCCTAAGGGGGCCATGGAGTGTTCCAGAGCAGGACAGCCATGCGGTCTGAGTGGGCGTTAGAACGACAACGGGACTGCAGTCAGCGTCTGAGCCCAAACATCTCAGTAACGGGGATGAGAGGTGATGAGAGCGGGCTTCTTCCATGTTTTCCTTCCTTGATGGAAACATTTGCCTGTTCGGCAACAGTGAATTTTGCTATAGATGCACAGAACCTGCACTGCTATTTACTCACTTTATCCCCATTCACTAAAAACTTGACTCTTACGTTTACTCAAATAATTTTTTCTTAAAGATTTTATTTATTTGTAGACAGAAGGGAAGGGAGAGAGAGAGGGAGAGAAACATCAATGTGTGGTTGCCTCTCACGTGGCCCCCACTAGGGACCTGGCCTGCAACCCAGGCATGTGCCCTGACTGGGAATCGAACCAGCGACCCTTTGGTTCGCCGCCCATGCTCAATCCATTGAGCTACACCAGCAAGGGCTCAAATAATATTTTGTACCTTGGTATGCAATATCTGTGAAATCATAAACTTGATATATTCGTTATATATATATCAACCCACATGAAAATAAGTGCATGGCTAGTAAAATAAGAATTCTGACTGAGTTATACTTAAGTTCAACTCAAACTTCCAGCAGGACACGTATACTTGGTAGAAAGCTGCCTGAGGTCATACATTCTTAACTTTACTGGGGTCCCGGACTCCTTTGCTTATGTACCACAGTTTGCAGACCCCTTCCCCGGAAAACTGCATGCACAGAGTTTTATGCATCATTTCAAGTTGTCGCTGTCCCTTGGGTTAAAAACTCTCTGGACTTATCTGAGGCTTGCAGAATGTGAACCTTAGCTTCCCACAGCCAGGCTACTTGGTGAATCTTCCCGAAAGTCACAGTGGCTTTCAAGAAGTCCTTCCAAAGAGTCTGCAACCCTCTCTGGGGGCGGCTGACCCCATTCAGCTTCTAGCATGTTCTGTGGTGAGGGCCACTCCTGATGGCTCTCCAGAGACCCTTGCTCTTTTCTGAGGCTCTCGCCAGACCACTGCCACGAGGAAAGTCTCTATGGTGCTGACTGTGTGGGCCAGCCTGTGCGAGGCCCTGCACATCCCCTCCGGGCAGAGCCCGGATGCGGCTGGACCAGCCCCAGGGAGGTGAGCGGCCCCGTCTGCTCTCCCGCCCGTCGCTGAGAGAGGAGTTTGGTCTCACCCACAGCCTGTGATTGCTCTGTCAAATCAATTCAAGAGACTATAAAGATATAAGGGCTGAACAGCACCAGCAGGGGACTCCTTTTTCTTTTAAGGCTCCTTGCCAGATAAAACAAGAGTAAATATGAAATGGCTTCATATTCCAAGCATGAACTAATGGTGGGGTTGCGGCTGATAAGTAAAGAACAGCTAAACAGGCTTTGACACGGCGACTCTGGAGCGGGCAGGTTCTCACTGGAAGTGGGGGTGGGGGGGCTTATCGGGGCAGCTGGGGAGTGAGCTGTCAGGAAGAGGTTCCTCCCTCATAAAAAGCCCGGGCCCCCGCTGACCGATTCTCACGTTAGGAAAACACTGGTAAATCATCAGCGTCCTGCACGCACTGCTCCCTTCCTCCGCTCTGCACACAAGGGCCCTTCTCTTCTCCTCTGTTTCTAATTTTCTTCATGGGTGCTGCTCCCAGGCCATTGAAAGGAGTTTTGGCTGGAAGCCCATGACCTTCCTGGAAAAAACCCCACACAATCGGAGGGGCTGATCCTTTGGGTGTCCTAGAGAAGCAGCGGTGGACGGGAATGGTTCCTGCAGAGGCCCTGCTGCGGCAGGTCCGCAGCCGAGGCCCAGGTGAAGGGAATCGGCTGCCTGCACATGTTCTCCCAGCCAGGGGGCCACAGTAAATCACTGGCTTTCAGAATGTCCTCTGGAGAAAAGAAGGTCATTACAAGGCTTTTAAGATCAACCATTAATAGACTCCCTACCATTTGTTTTTCTTCTGTTGCTTTTACTGACCCCTCCGGGTCTTCCTCCAATGCTGAGGCTGAGGTTGCTCAGCCGGGGGTGCGGGCAAGAGAATGGGCTTTGAGAATGCACCACCTGAACGGACAGGCTGCCTCCACGCCTTCCTAAGGATGCTCGGCTACCCGCCCTGAGCCTCAGCTTCCCTGACAGTGAGAGAAAAGTTGAACAACTGCATTAACGAATGGCTGGGGCCCTTGGATGAGGTGACACGTGCAAAATGCACAGGACAGTTCCTGGCATGTGGCAGGCTCTCAGTTGATGACGGTACGCAGTGCCGTCACCAGCGCCAACAGCACCCTCCCTGATGGCCTGGGCCAGCGCTGAGTAAGAACAGATGCATTAAGTTCACCTCAACTCCACGCCACTCACAGTGGATTTGCAAATGGCGTTCATGGTTGTACCAGTGCACACACCCCAGTTTCCTCCTTCAGCTAGACAACCAGGACAGGGGAAGAGACACAGCGGTGACATTCACCCATTCATTCATTCAATAAATACCGTAACGACTACGGGCCAGAGCCTTGTCCAGAGTGGTGGGTATAGCTCAAGCAGGACGGACACAGTCCTTTTCCTTCTGGAGAGGACTCTGTCGCCGTGACTGTAAACCTGGCCTCAGCAAACGCAGTGCAACTAACACAAGTCATCGTTCAAAGTTAGCTTTAAAGCCAAATGGCCGGACACAGAAGTCATCGGGGCCACAGCAGCGTAGGCGCTATGTTTTCCCCAGGCTGTGCACAGAAAATCCAATGGGGATCTGCTGACGTCCCCTCTCAGTAAGTACCAAGGCACCGTGGCACCTGGGAATGTCGTCCACAAAGTGGGCACACTGCCAGGGTATGAGGTGAGGGCTCATAATCTAAGCAGAGGGAGCAGACAGACAAGGGACAAAGAGTCCTAAGGCCTCTGCTCTGTCACTATGTTTCAGGGCCTCCCAGCACAACACCCACCTGCCGGGCTGTTTTCCGGAGTGGGGTGTATGCGAAATCTCAGCCCAACTTGGTGTGCTTCAATCACCTATTTCATTTATAGATAATCTTAACGATGAGGACAGCAAAAATGACTTCCCCTGTCAGAGATGGGACAGCAGCTAGGGAGCTCAGTGGATCTGACTGTATCCCACTGTGAGACGGCTGGTTCCCTTCCCCTTAGCAGCGGGACTCCCCAGGGGACCCATGGGGAATCAACCCCCCCCCCCCGCCCCCCGCTCCTCCTTTCTGCACCAGCCCCCAACCTCCCATGCTAGTATGTAAGTTGTGGTCTGGGACCAAGAAGGTTTTGTTTTTTAAACAGTTAAATCTTTCATTGCAGACCGATTAAAATTTAAAGACTCTCCTGCCCCCTCCCATTATCCTCTCTCTCTCTCTCTCACACACACACACACACACACACACACACACACACACTCTTCCACCTCTCTAAGTACAAAGATCTGATGACAGCCTGGTGTTTGCTATTAGAAACAGGATTTGAAAACCCAGTGAGAGAAAATTTAGCTCTTTACTCCACTCATGTTCCCTGCTCAGCGTTCCCTCAATGAGAGGTTGCTCGACCAGGCGCGCCGAGGCCTCCCCCGAAGCAGTCCTTTCCCTGGACGGTGAAGCCAGTCCCTCTGGCCTCCTCAGCTGTCACTCCCTGGCAGAGAGCGAGGCGGCTCCTGCGGCTCCCAGGAAGTGGCCTGGGCACCCAGTGATCTACGCCTCATCTGTTCCACAGCTCTGCCCACCCAACTCCCCAACTGCCACCTGCATACCGGCCAGGCCTCCGAAGTTTGAGCATTTTCCTGTTCTGGCATCGTGACTCATTGACAACCTCAGGGGACCTGCCCCGATCATCAGGGATGAAAGGGCAGGACATTGGGTTACCCCTCTGGCGCCAACCTCATTCTGCACATTCTGCGATCCAAAAATAATAGACTCTGAAGTGGGATTGGTCAGAGGGGGCCTAGGGGGCTCTGGATGGGTGTGTAAATGTGCTTATATTACCCCTGTGGGTGTGCGTGCACTCTTGAAAGCACGTACTCTGGGGCTCACAGTCTGTGGATGTTTGTCTGCACGCACTGCGGCCTGTCTGCGTTACCCGAATATGCATTGCCCTGCTCTGCGACAATTTCATCCCAACTCCCTGAAAGCAGAGAGTTCCTCTCAACAGCCTTTCTCCCCAGGACTCAGCAGAGGTGAGGACGGCCTCTTCCCAGTGCGGTTATGCTGTGTGTACACAAGCGTGTACATGAGTATACAGGCACACGCTTTGCCTTCAGAAGTCTTGGGTTCCCCAGGACTTCCCTCGCTGGAACACGTAGAGCCAAGGAAGTCCTTTCTGAGTATTCATTTGGATGTCACTCTTCCCTGCTAATCTCCCTGTTCCGTCATGTAAACGGGACAACAAATGGGGACCTCCTTATGCAGCAGCCAGCCTGCTGGAGGGGCTGGCGCTGGGCTTCGTGGAGCCCGGTTCCAGGAGAACCGGCCGCTTTGCCTTGGTACTAGTGGGTAGAGGGCAGCCGACCTGCCACGACGTACGCCCCCTGCTCTGTGTGGCTCTCGGAGAAGTGATGGTAACACGGTCCTTCTCCTGGGTCACGTGCACACAAGAAAAGATGGAGACTAAAAGGCAAAACCAAGATCAATTCTTTGTGAGGGAAAGGAATCGCCGCTGGCAAGATGTGAGTTAGAAAACGCTCTGGGTCCTATGGAGAAGGGGTCTCTAGACTCCCATGAGCAAGGCAAGTGGGTGCTGTGGTCACTCATCTCTGGGTCACCGCATAATCTGGGAAGTCGGGAGGAGGTCCCCACAGGAGGAGCAGTCCACAGAGAATGGGGCCTGATTTTCCTGTTCACACAGAGCACCACCGAGGCTTGGAAAAGAGGCGGCAGTAATCACTTGAGCTGGCATTCAGAAGGAGCTGGAACGATCCCCAGAGCCCGTGGTCCTGGCCAGGTCCACGTCTTCACTGAGGAAGCAGGGCTCCCACCTCCGCTGCTGATTCCTTCGTAGGTCCGGACGAGCCACCGGCCTCTCCGGCTTCTTGCCACCGGCCTCTCTGGGTTCTCGCCACTCCCTTTTATAAATCTTCCACCCTTCCTTCCTCACAGAAACAGCACTCCAGAAGCAGTTACAGCAGACATTCGCTGCGCCCTCATTACACACCCAGAGCTGCAGCCAGCACTCGGACACTCGCTCCCACATGGCCCTCGCACCGCCTCATGGCAGACACATGCACGTGCCGTGACCCTTCGCATTTCTCCGAGCTGACGTTCAGAGGCGAGCTCCCTTGCATGAGGTCACACTGACGGCGAGTGGGCGAGCTGGGGCTTAAGTGAAGGCAGTTTGACCTTTCTGCGGCCCAGGTGGCACTTCAGTCAGAGCAAAAGTCACGGCTCTTTTTCGAAGAAACCAGAAAAGGTAAATCAGAAGAGAGATCACCTTGGAACACAATGCAAGTATGAAAGATCTTTAAAAGGTGTCAAACCTGAAAACCAAATTCCTCCTTTTAAAACACCCACTGACATCCATGCACTGCCCCCCCTTCCCTGCCCTGCCGGAGAGACCACAGCCACCAGTTCACTTTCCAGACCCCATGTCGGCCTGTCTCCGGGTGACCATTGCTGGCTGAGTCAGCTGTCAATGTCAGCGCTGAGAGGCTCTTGGAAAGATATCATGAGCTGGAAATGAGGCCAACATCACGCAGGGAGTCTGTGGCAAACACTCTCCTCCCTCCTTGTCTAAGGGCAGGATTTCTCCATGCGGGCCCCTCTAGCCCACTCAGCCACCCACTCTGATGGAGAACAGACCAGCGGCAACCCACGGAGGTAACGTCTGGTCCTCTCTCGTCATCAAGGGCAGCCGGCTTTCCCGAAAGGTAGCTTAGCCCTGCCGCTGACAAGTGCCGCATCCCAACATCACACTAAGAAGCGATAAGCCTCCGAGTCTGACAAATATCCATTGCGGAGCTCCTTTGGTCAGAGAGCAGACATGATCAAGCATGGCGCCCACTCCTCCCCAAAGTAAGTGCAGGGCAGGAAAAGGCCAGTGAAAATATGACAACACAGAGTGTAATGAAACACATGCTAAATGAGCATCATTTTAATTATGGCTGGAACTTCTTTTGAACCATTAATTTGTATTTATTTTCATCTATTTTCTTTTCAAACAAGTAGCTGATCAGCTGTACCTTTATTACCTCAAGGATGGTAGGTGCATTACAGGGAGAAAGAAGTCCCTTGAAAGACAACCCCCTGGCTTTAATATTCCAAAAGCCAATGCCCAGAGTTGAATCAGTAGAGTTTATGGAGGAGGAAGGAGGATGTAAGGAATTGGAAGGAGAAGCAAAGAAAACTGCAGAAAGCCGAGGTGGAGAGAGGCTTTCTCCCAGATTAGAAAGAAATATCCCGAGCTGCGGACAGAGGTAGGGGAGAGTGAGAGAGAGAGAGAGAGAGTCTGGGATAGTTGGGTGCTTAGCAAAGGGGATGATATAACCTCATGATTCTTGCCTGAGCAAGACCCCAAAAAGCAATGGCTGTCTGGTATGTCTGGGCCACAGGTGGCAAACACAAGGCCCGTGAGCTGGATCCGACCCTCCGCCTTATTTTATCTGGCCCGGCACCTTGTTTCTACCTGGCAGCAGTGCCGAGCTCTTGCTTAACTGTTAAGGAGTAGTTACATTGACACAGTCCTAAAATTACATTCGGTCCTTTGAAGGCAACCGTGAGGCTGATGTGGCCCCCAGTGAAAATGAGTTTGACACTCCTGGTCTAGGCAAACACAAGACCAAAGATTTCTTGCAAAAAAATTCTGCAAAAAGATTCTGCAAAGAAATTCTCAGGTCCGCAGTGTGACCACAGAGAGCTGCTAGCCCTAATGATGCCATATGGAGGGGACAAGGGACATTGCACAGGTAACTGCTTGGTTTCTGCCTTACTCTGACAATGCACAGGTCCCTGGAACTATGGCCCACACTGAGGGTGGAACTTAAGCAATTCCTGCCAGCGACCCGGTAGCCTGGAGGGACAGGGCTAAGGTTGCCTGGGGCAACATAGGACACCCTGCGCTGGGTGTCCTGTGTTTTTATTTGCTGCATCTGGCAACCCTAGATTGGGCTTGGAGTTTAAATCAAGGTGACAAAAATGATGTGGATGAAAATTCACACCTGGGTTTGTTGAACTGAATTTTTGGAATGGGATCTATACCCATTCAAATATAATGACTTTTATTTTTAGAGCATTTTATAGATTACGAAGCTCCTTCGCATAGACTGTGTCATTTGACTCTCCCGGTAACCTGGTGAGATGGGAACTGTGCTCTAATTATTTCCAGAAAAAGAAACAGGGCTCAGGGAAGCTAAGTGCACTGAAGATGCTGAGTCCATGGGGTCCGAAGCCATAACCAAAACCTGCTGCAGCACCCAGACAGCGCTGCCTGGGACCCCGCGCCACCTCGAGTCCCGCCTGGCCCACGCTCCAGCATTTCCGAAGTGACCCTACTCAGCTCAGTTCCAAAATGCCTCTCACAAGCTCTTGTGAAGCGTGAAAGCTCAGGGGTGTCCGACTCCACACGACCTCTCTCTGGTTTGCAGAAGAGCCAAAAATAAAAAAAGATTTGACTTGGCGAGGTGACCACAGTTTCGTCTCCATTGCCTGCAGGTTCCAGGATGACGAGCCTTGTAATAGGTCTAGCTACTAATTATGTGCCCGTCCTCTTCTGGGCCAGGTTTCAGCTCCTGACAATGGATGGCATGACTGACGCTCCGCGAGGACGGGGTAGATGATGACTCACGGAGAAGAGAGCTGTGCAAAGAACGAGGCCAGACTTCAGGGACACCCCGTAGACCCCAGAGCGAACCAGGCTTCGGGATGCTCTGTCCAGCACATTCGGGACAGCCACTCAAGCTGGGGAGAGGGACCTGCTTGGTCAGAGCTTGGTATTTCACACATCCTAAAACCTTTACTTATGGATGTCAGGTTAAAGGGAAGGGAGAAAGCTCGACCAGACTTTAAATTTTACCTGGTGCTGCGGTTAGCAAATGGGCTGCAGCTGTTTTTGCCATTATGAAAGCTGATGCTTTTTTAAAAAGTATGTTTTGGAAATGAAGACTGTGATTCTGGGGAAGCCCCATGTATTCCACTGCCCAGTTTGATAAAACTTTCATCTTTCACTCTCCTTAGGGGACTTCAAGAGCACGGGAATGCTCTCTCTCTCTCTCTTTTTCAAAGAGTGTTGAAAGATAGGAACCAGTTTTATTTTCATTTGTATTCTTTACACCTTGATACGTTATAAATAGTATTTATTATCCACTAAGTAGTTAATAGAAACAAGACGCACCCTTCATTGGTGGTGGCCGCCATTTTGGGGGTGGTGAGAAAGGGCAAATCCTAGATCGGGACAGGAGATGGGGTTTTGATGACCACGAAAGCATTCATTACAAACATCCATTTTGTAATATTTCCAAGGGAAATGGCACAAGCTCTGCAGACCTGGGATACCTGTATCTGAGTATTTCTGCAAGGATCTCACTGACTGGCAGCCATGGACTTGAGACACCTCCTTGGAAGGACATCACCTCTAAGGAGCTGGGGCCAGCTTTGTGTCGGGACCAGGGCTCTCAGCCGCTGAGTCTGGGCACTGCGTCCTCCTTGGGGGAGGGGCCGTTCTCCGGGGCTGGCTCACCTGAGTGGCTGGAAGGCCAGCAGGGCTGAACTGAGTGCCAGGATTCCAAGTCCCCTGCCCTCGCCTGGAGCTAGTGACTTGTAAACATGGAGGCTCTGCTAAGCACTGGGATTTCATTAAGGGCCTCGTTAAAATTTACTAGAGTCAAACGAAGAAAAGATCCAGCCTTGGAAATCATTCCCCACCCATGTCTCCCTCTCACCTTTTCCCACCCCCACCCCCAGTCCCATTTACTCATCCATTAAACAGCTAACAACTGAGCTAACCCTGGCAAGTCGCCCCTATCAAATATCTTCAGAAATCACTCCACAAAAGCCTCCAGGAAGGCTGCTCGCCTCTTTCCGTTTGTCTTACTAAGGTAAGTCCGGCGCCAACACAAAGAGGCCGCCAAGCAAGTCTGGGAAGAATACAGACTCAGAGGTTGGACCCGGATAAATCCTGGCTGCTGCCTATGACCTGAATGACCTTGGGCAAGTTATCGAGCCCCTCTGAGTCGCACCTTCTACATCTATAAAATGGGACTGGTGCTGTGACCCGCTGTGACGCACTGTGGCGCGCTGAGAGAGCTAGACACGCTAGTGCGTGTCAACCTAGATCTTCTAACTCAATCTTCAGCATGCAGCAAGCGCCACAGGTGCGTGCTCTGAGCAGGGGCCTCCAGCAGGCACTGCCTGTCTTCCCGCTGCTGCACTGTTCTGTCTGTGCGTCGCCCAGGCTTTGCCAGACCCCTGGGAGTCAAGGGGAGGAGAAGGCGTTCCTGCTCCAGGACTGGCAGGTCATCCCATCCCTCTGTGATGTCACAATCGGAGCTGCAGCCACATCCCTGGACCCTAACACTGAGGCAGCCAGCCCTCACTTCCCGCATGCTCTTCATCGCCCGCTCGCACACAACATCCGGGCCTCTGCCTCCATCCTACCACTTCGTGAGCCGGGCCCACCCGAGCCCCATGTCCCTGCGGCATCATCAGAGCGGCGAGTGCCTGTGTGAGGTAAGCGCACCAGGGCCTCGTGGATCTGAGGCAGGCGACCCCCTTCCAGGGGCAGCTGAAATTTAGCAAAAGGGGGCACAGGCAGCAACATCTCTTCAGTTTGGTAATTAAAACTGAAACTTGATCCCTCTGCTCTGGAAGACCTGACCACAGGTTTTGGTTTTCAAAGGACTACCTGGATGCTAAGGGGGGGCTCCCTGCTCCTCCGCAGGTTGGATTGCCTACTTCCAGCAGCTGCCTGACTTCCCCTGAAGCCAGTCCTGAGGGGAAGACTCACGTGGAATGAGAGAGACCCTGGCTGAACAGGTAGGTAGCCCAGGGCAGCTGGAGCCCCATGTGGCTCCTGGGTTGACATCTTTTTTGAGCACCGCTGGCTTCTCCTACTCATTCAGGTGTCTGTCCAAATGTCCACTCCTCAGTCTTCTTCCTGGACCCCAAACATGAAACCGCTCACCGCTTAGCTCCTCTGCACATCCTACTCCATTTTCTCATGCCATTTATCCCTAAGCGTCTTGGTTGTGTATTTGCTTCCTTGCTGCCCCTACACTGTCAGTCAGCTCCATGGGAGGAGGGACTCCGCCAGCCTGGTTGGTGCTAGAGGCCCAGCCCGTCCTGGTTTCCACTGAGTAAAAGAGGAAAAAGAGTGAAAGTTTTACCAAACGCCACACAAAACCTGAGAGGCCTGCCTGCCAGTGGGGCTTGGAGTATAGAGAATGTTTTGTTGAAGAAGTTAGGGAGGAAGGGAGGAAGGAAGGAAGGAAGGAAGGAGGGAAAGTTGTTCTTTCACTCCTGATATCCCAAAGCTTTATGACACACCTGTTGAATAACCATACTCTTTATGACATCATACAAGGATGGGGCAATTCAAGGTAATTTTTATCTGGAAGTATCACCTGCCACTACACCTATCCACACTCATTCATATTCTCTCTCCTTCCTTCCTTCCTTCCCCCCTTCCCCGCTCCCTTTCTCCCTAACTATAGCTAGTGAATTTCTGAACCTAAGTGCATGAAATGCAAAGTCAGTGTAAATTTAATGAGAGCCAAGAACCCTGAAGTATGAGTGGGGAAGAGAGCATGGTGAGATGGGAAGAACTGGAATAGCCAGGGCTTTCCTTTGCCTAAAGTCTAAGGCAGATGAACAGAAAAGGACAGACCAAGACTTACGGCAAGCTAGCTTCCCTCCCTGGACACGTGTGCTGTCCTTTGCTCCTCTGAGTTGGGGAACTGTGCTCCCCACGGGGCTCTCGGGAAGGAAGAGAAGCAGGGAGCGGAAGGGATGGCGTGTTTGCACGGGAGGATTAAGAAGCAAGTGCAGAGCGACGGGTCTGCAGGCGACAGAACAAAATGCCCAGGAGGGCAAAAAGCAAAGCCTGGTCATCGAGGTGGGCTACACATCCATCCAAAACGAGACGGTGAACCACGTAACCCAACACAGACACAGCCACACCCTAGACAAGCTGAGGGAGTCGGCCCAGCATGGATGTTCTGTATATTGTGAGAAAACAAAACACGAGCTGCTCTGGCTGCCCCCGTCACAGGAACTGTCGCTGCCCGCCCTGGCTGCCCTTGTGCTCCGCACAGAGAGGCTCCTGCAAAGGCAGGGCCAGGGCGGGTTTTATGGTGACCCTGAGTCCAGCGGGAGAGCTCCTGGGGAGGGGGTTCAGTGGCTGTGGCTGCGTCTGCATGGGGGTGCTGGCATTCCAAGTTCTAGGAGCCCGTTAGCAGCAGGGCACCAAAACCCAGAGTCTGACAACAGGCATGCGCACGCACACACGTGGACAGGCAGGAGCCACGTTCCTGCCATGACGGTCCAAAAGCAATGCGTAATCTGTAGCCGTGTAATTAGATCTTTCTGACCTCACTGATAAAATAAGACATTGGCATAGATGCTCTCTCAGAGTCTTTGAGTTTAAAACTTCTCCCCTTCTACCCTCTCTTTTTTCTCTCTCTCTTGCTCTTCCCCTGTCATCTTCTGCCTTTCTTCTTCCCTCCCTCTGGGCCAAGGGCCCTTCATCTGCCTCACAAGACCCAGTGACCCCCAGCAGCCCACCAGGGAAGGAGGCAGATCAGCAATTGTTTTCCCAAGGTTTGGAGTAGCTAATATGACTCATGCAGTTATGATTCGCCTTTCTAGCTCAGGCTGTGAGGCAAATCCCCGCGCCTCCTGTCGAGCCGAGAGCAGGAAAAGCCAGCCAGTCATCGAGCAAGGCCTCCTGACTGAGTCCTGGGGACCCAGAGCAATAAATGCCACCGCTGCACCAAGGCGTGCGGTTGGACACAGAAACAGGTGCGCACAGCGAGGCAGCATCATGTTGCTATATGTGCAAACACCAAATCATTACGTCGCGCACCTGAAACTAATATAATGTTATATGTCAATTATACCCTGATATTAAAGGGAAAATAATTCAATGGGAGAAAAAACAGTTGTGCCGCAGAAATCAAGACACAACTAATGGGTGAAATACTAGCAATAAGATGTCATGCTGATAATGGGGCGGAGTGAATTTTATGGATCCAGAAACTCTTCCCAGGAGAGGCCACATAACGTGCGTGTGTAGTGAAACATGATTAATATTGTTTTTCATTAACTGCGTCTCTTCCTATAAATTGAGAAATCACTCCATCCGGGATGGGCCCTTCCATTTAACATATGCAACCCCTGCGATTACTGTCTGCTGGGCTCGGAGTTGAGCTCCTCATATACATTTCATTCGATCCTCACGAGAAGATGGCAGCCTGGTGTTGGGAGCAGGTTAATAGTCAGGCAGGTGCTGCCCGTCCCTGCACCTCAGTGGTTTTCATCTGTGAAATGGGACAAATAACGGCGTACACTTCAAAGGGTTGGCATGACGTTTCTATTGCAAAGTTATATAAAGCACTTAATGTAATGGTGGGAACATAGTAAATTCCCCATAAAGGTTATTTATTGCTCTTAGGGCAGTTTTTCCACATACAGCTACTAACACTGAGAGAGTGTTAAGCAACCTGAAGTCGCACAGCTAGTCTGGGGTTTGAGCCCAGCTCTGTCTGTCTGTCACCATACTCTGGTGATGGAAATGGCCCCTGCTGAACCAAAGTTTGCTGATGGCTCCTGCTTTAAATGTCAAGTTGGGCACCTTCTCAGTGATTTGTCCTGCATCCGCCTTGAAAAGTCACGGTGAGTCCGCAGTTCGAACAGTTTTGCCCTGGAAAGTTCAGGCAGGCTTGTGGCAGGCCCAGCCCAGCCTTAATTCGAGCTTCTAGGCCGAGGCAGGCGGGTCAGGCCGCTTCTCGCCTCCTCTGTGAGTCCAAAATCTTGGCCTCCTTGCCCAGCCTGCTCGCGGACTCTTCTGGGGCATCGCCTTCTGTTCCTTCCTTAATGACCGGGCTCACGTCGGGCGCTGGAGGGTCCCTCACACAGGGATGTCAAGGAATGACCTAAGAAGAGTGATGGCAAGGAACGGCGCGGCATGGCCCAGACCTGGGAACGCCGGGGGCTCTCTCCGACGGAAGCTTTTACCGAGAGGAAAGCAGCCGCCTTGGCAGCTTCGGGGACATTCGTAACACATGCCAGCCCTTGCTTACAGCAGGACTGGGAAGGGCAGGCCAGATTCAGACCATCTGCAGCCAGCTCCTCAGAGTCAGCGAATGCCTCCTCCGAGTCTCTACGGAGCACCAGGGCCAAGCTTCCCGTAGAAACGGATGACCTTAAAGGCGTGTGCGCCCAGGTAGGTCTGGGAGGGTGACCCAATGGCAAGGACAGCCAGTCCTATGGGGAAGTCCTATACAAGACAAAAACAAAAAGCCTAAGGACAGGCTTAGTGTCTTCAAGAAGCTCTGAAGTTTTATTTGGTTTATTTGCTTTTACGAGGAGGAGTCAGGAAAGTAATTCAGAGCCACTGAGAATCAAAGGAAGGAGAATGGGCTTCGCGGGAGAGGAGTTCTGGTTGGAAGAAAGAAAGTCCTCTTCCGGGGCAAGTGGGTCAGTGAGGTTATGGTTCTTCCCAGAAACATTCAAAACACAATTCCAAAACAAAAACAAAACAAAACTTCCTCCTGTCCCCTAGGGTCCTGTATGCTTCCTGTTCACACCACTTGTCCTAGCCTTACCTGCCTCATTTATACCATCTGCGTTAGACTCACCTGGAAAGGTTCTGTAAGTGCAAGTTCGCAGGCTCCACCCCAAACTTCTGAGTCAGAATCCCTGGTAGGGGCAGGGGCTGCCCTTTGACCCACAGTTTTGCAAGTTCCCAAAGAGAATTCTGTGCACACTAGTCACTGGACGGTCCGCTGTCTGCTGGCAAGGGCGCTAAAACCAAAGTAAAAGCTGCCTTCTTCAGGGAGTGGGTTGCTCAGATGCTGGGACACCATGCTGAGCCCAGGGCGCAGCCAAGTTGCTGAGCTGAAGAAGAGAAAGGTTTGGCTGCGGCAACCCCTGTTCACGGACAGACTGGACAGACCGGCGGTGTGGGGGGCTGCCAGGCCTCCTCCAGCAGGGGCTGGGAGAAGCCTCAGGTAAGGGCAACCGCCCACGCCCAGGGATCCCATCTGAACGCAGGACTGCCATCCTCTACCAGAAAAAGAGCCATTTTTCTTTCCCCCTCTCATCTCTCAGTTGGGTGGTGAGCTGTGGAACCGCACCTACTGATCTGCTCCTCCCTCTTCAGTGCTTTGCAGTCTCCTTGCCAAGGGCCCTGAGAACACCCCCAGCAATGCCGGGGGCAGGCCACGGGCTAATTTCAGGGAAAGGAGGGGCTCTGAGGCAGGTTTCTTTTTCCTTAGAATTCTACGACATCTTTGGAACAGGGACACGTGGGCTGGTGCTCGGGACCCCCTCCCTGGGCGCCCCTGCGGCAACGTACTCAGGGTGCCCAGGACCGTTTCTGCCTCTCTCCACTGGGGGTGGGGGGGGGCGTTGGCACTGAATTTGACACCGAGCCACTCCTGACTCTTCTGGGCCGATTGGCCTCTTCCCACTTTGGGCTACCTGGTGACAGGAGGGGAAGTCAGTGGCCAGGGTGATTTCACCCCCTGCAAAGAGGAGCTTCTAAGCCACATCATGCTGGGGGTGGGGGCGGGGAGGGGGTAAGGGTGGTGACAGGACAGTGGTAGAGATCAGAGTCCCCCAGCTGTGTCAACCCATTCCCCAAGTCTGGGCATCTCTCTCGCCCGTGCACACATGGTCCCCTCTCAGACCTGGGGGTTGACACTTTCCAGAGGAGGGAAGCAAGCGATGGAACACCTCAAGGAAGCAAACTGCCGGGTCACAGCCTGTTGGGAGTCTGGGCCCCCTCCCTGTTCCTGTTCCTTCACAACCAACTGCGGGCGGTGCAATTTGTTATAACTTGTTACTGCAGTCCACAATTCGTTACAGATTAGTCTTCAGTTAATTCACTGAAAATGCATTAGAAAGACACGTAGGATCACTCCCACTCCCTTGCATTCCGATGGCTTCCTGGAAGGAGCAAGAAAACTTCAGCTCACCTAGACCAGTGGGTCCGTGTCCTTTCCTACGTACTCCAAAGGCACGTGACTGTTTACCTCCATGACAGCCAGAGACAGTAAGGGCTCTGACTGTTCTGCAGGTTACCGCCTCTACCCTTTGCTTAAAGCTGGCCAGGGCGCACCCTGAACACAGAGGCTCCTGGACGCCACCCCAACGGCACGGAGGGTGGGGTCCTAAAATCCACCTTTGTAATGAACTTCCTCTCCATCCTTGGAAGCACAGCTGAAACATTTCTCATTTATAAAGGATTAATTAAATTCCTGACTCCTTCTAATCCTTTTAATCCCTTTTCTTTTGCTGCCTCCAGCACCCAGAGAAAATAACACTCCCCCCACCCACCTGCCCCAGTTCTTTGCAAATAGTCTAAAATGAGCCTGTTCTGTGTTTTGTGGGGAAGAAGTGTTCTTCCTGTCTAGAACAGAAGCTGGCAAACTGGTGTCCTGGGGCCAAACTGGGCCCACTGCCGTGTCTTGGGACACGGTCTTGCCACTTTGTTTACCAATCATCTGTGGCTGCCTTTACGCTGTGGTGGCAGAGTGAGTATTTGCGACAGAGACAGCATGGCCTGCTAAGCCCAAAATATTTATTATCCAGCCTTTTGTAGAAACAGTTTGCACGATGCTGGCTTAGAAGGGTGGCAGAGGCAGGTTAGCTGTTCAATAAACTTGTTTCCTTGTCTTTCTGGGCACATAGCTAGACTACATTTCCCAGCCTCCCTTGCACTTAGGCATGGTCATGTGACTGAGTTCTGTCCGAGGTGATGTGCAACAGTATGAACCTAGTCTGTCCTGGCCTTTTAAATCTCCTTCAGTGGATCCTCCATGCTGCAGAAAAGCCTGGCCTACGCCCTAGGCAGCCTCCTGCTGAAAAAGGCAGAGCCTCATGAAGGAGCTTGGGTCTCGTAGGCCTTACTTGGAGGCAAGCCATTTGCCCATCAGGAAAAGCCATTTTGGACTTTACATGAGAGAGGAATAAAACCTCAATCAGTTTGAGTCATTATGCATGATACTAAATTCGTTTGTTAAGGCAGCCCAAATTAACTCCCACACTGAGCAGCCTCCCGTAGGTTGGAAGTTAGAGTTAAGGAGTGAGGCCCTTTCCTTCTCAGATCACTGTTAGCATCTCCAAAATCATGAGAGGGAAGCACGGCCACTGCTGCTGTGTCCAAGGGAGACGGGGGGCAGAGAAGAACTGGGGAGGGTGCTGGTTGTGGAGACCACTTTTGTACAAAGCCTGCACTCACGTCCAGACAATACCAGCTCGGTGAGCTGGTTCTCCCCATGAGTGACCGGTACATGCCTTGCCATCCACAGTGCTGGAGGAGAAGGCATGACCCTCTCTCTCTCCAGGAGAGAATTATTTCCAGGGGAGATGGAACAGTCTGGTATCAAGGTTAGAATCCTGTAGAAGGTACGAGGTGCAAGAAAAACGGTTCTGAATAAAGCACGTCAGATCTGGCTCTCGGATTTTTCCTGCAAAAATGAGCTGTGTAGCTGAAGGCAAGTCCCCACCCCTTGGAAGTCATGACCTCCTCAGCTCCACACATCTCCATCTTCAAATGGCAGAACCATTTCTGCTATAATTCTAATTCTGCTATAATTAGCTAGGAGATCTCCAAAGCAAGTTCCAAGGACCCCCGTGATCCTTCCGAGGTGTATCAGTGTCTTCTGCAGTGGTGAAGGGATGGGCACTGGCAGATTCCAGGTTGTCTACTGGTTCAGCCAGCACGACACGATTTTCCACTTCCTTATGGTGAGCTAGTATTTGGAAGTGATAACTGATGTGTTCCACGCTGTGCCCTGCAGTACATGTACGGTTTTTTATACTCTAGCAGACAGAATAGATTCCACTTTTCCCTTAGGGAGGAATTGTACTGGCACAGTGTAGAAGAACAAAGACATTAATTCTAGGCTTTTAAGTTTAAAAAAGGCTAGACCTCTGCTGTCCAGTATGGTAGCCACTAGCCATATGCGGCTATTTGTATTTAAGTCTGTTAGGCGTTCAGTGTATCGATCTCCCCTATAGCACGCAACAGTGGCTATCGTAATGAACACTTCCATGAATACAGAAAGTTCTGCTGGGCAGCACTGATGTAAACCCCAAGTGTACTAGGGGTGTACCTGATTCGTCAGAGTTGGTAACCCCCTCCCAGAGATTTCTCCAGCTGGGGAAAATATTCACAGGATGTTGAAGGGAGCTGAGGCACAGATGGACACATGGTGAGAGACCCCCTTCTCTCCCCAGTGGAAACATTTATATCCTGAAGTTGAGGAATTTGATTCTGCCAGCAGATCGTGCTGGGTGCATCCTGAGCTGTGGACCTCATGCATGCTATTGTATTTATCCTCAAAAGCCAGCTCCGAGGTAGGCCCGATTATTTTCCTTTTATAAATAACCATTGGAGGGTCAGAAAGGTGAAGAACATGGCCAGTCACCCAGCTGGTAAGCCTCTGAGCCAGGAGCTTAATCCCGAGAGCGAGGGAGTGCATGTGAACACAGCACCCGGATGTAGCAACAGGGAGACTCCAGGATAGCCCGACCCCTTGGGAGGAGGTTGGGGGGTTCCAAGGGGACAGGCTGACCCCCTTGAGCACTGTCAGCAGCAGGGCTGGGATTTGACTGAGTTTGCATTCTCTGCACTGACCCCCAGCGTGAGGTGTGGGCAGACCCACCTGCTCTAACCCCAAGAGGCAAACTTCTCCACTGGGCAGGGAACGCCACTGGCCAAAACCCTCTCGCGGAGCAGAGGCACGTTTCCAGGAGGAAGTCGCCAGAACGGCCGTGACACATTTCAGGCCAACTAGGCCATGATTCTGCCGCTGCTTCTGTTTCCAGAGCAACAGCACAGAGCGGGAGAGCAGACGTGCTGTCGGACCGGGACAGGGAGGCGAGCAGCATGTCTGTCGGTGGGAACTGAGCGGGACACCAGCAGCCTGGGCGCCGAGCCTCGCCCACGCTGTCACACGCGCCTCGGCCTCCAGAAGCAAACTAGTAACAGCCACGAGGGAGCCAGCCCCTGCTTGTCTCGAAAGAAGGGTAGCAGAGCGATGGGGGAACAAATAGACAAAGGAAAAAGACACGAACCTAAGACACAGGTTCAGCTTCCAGCCATTCCTACCTATGCTCGTGGGAGCCCCACAGGGCCAGGGGATCAGAGAACGACGGTGACGCCTGGCATCTCCAGACCCCGCCAGACCTCACCTAGTTAGAAGACAACTTGCAACATCAGACCACTTCTCAGCAGGACACGGCTCTTCATCACCCGGGCCAGCGCTTTTTCAGAGAACAGGTCTGAATGGAAGTGGGCGTCCAGGTGTGAGGAGTTTCAGAATGGGGCCCCTCTCTGTTTCTGGGCCACAATCAGAGAAGGATGTTCAGAAGGGACTTCTCGGGATATGGTTCTAGAATCAACTAGAGCATTAGGAGAGGATTTTGAAAGAACTGTTTTGGAACCCATCACTCAAGGAAGAAAAGGGATGAATTCAGAAACGGCTCCAGCCCAGAAAGGAAGCAGCAGCTTAGACTCCTGAGCTCCTGGCTCACCCCCGAGGTCACGCGGTACTACTGCAGGATTCCTCCAATCCCTCTGCCCTGGGGTGGGTTTCCTGGATGTTATACGCAGGGGGCCAAACCAGGTGGGTCCAGAGAAGAAGCAGAGAGGCTGACGATCCTTTCCCTGGAACACGTGGTAAATTCTTGGCTCTTTTTCTTGGCCTGGGTCTCGCTGTCTCACGAGTTTCCTTTTGTGGGGTGGACCCAGGGAATGCAGGAGCCTCATTCCATACCTGGTAGAGACCAGGCGTGTAGGTAACCTGGCCCCCTCTGGGGTGAGGAATGCAAACGACAGCTGCGACCCGCTCCCTCCTGCTCGGACAGGGAAGCACGCGGCTCCGGGGCCTCCCAGAGTCACGGCGCTCAAACAACCCAACACATGGTTTAACAGTGAAGCTGTCGGAAAAAGAATTTCCAATTCCATCACCATGGCGACCGTTTGTCAAAAAAAGCGATCTAAAAATTGCCTTCATTTGGCTGATGAAAAATAATAAATAGGGCTCCGAGGCCTGCACTCTGTATTAGCTCGCAGTCCCTCTGCCCACTCTTCACGGCTTCACCTTCTCACCTGGTCTGGTCCTCGCATCACTGCAGACACCTGTGATTCCCCAGGGCACTCCTGGGCCATGAGCTTAAAAGAGAAGTGGCTCGTTCCCTACACGCCCAAATCCCCAGCCTGCCTCCTCTCCCACGCTCTTGCCGGCATTTGGAAACCTTCGCCCCCGGCTCATTTCCACAGCGATTCCATACCCAGGGCATTCACGGAGATGGCTCTGAGCCCCAGGCTGGGGTGACTCCGGGAGAAAGAGCTCCCAGGACAGGAGACGTGGATGTCCTGAGGGACTGAGTCAGGAATGGACACTGGAGACTTCCTTCTGTTCTAAGGGAGAAGCCTACTTCTTTAGATTAAAACCTGACCTGCAGAAATCGCCGAGACATCCTGGAACAGCATACGTGCTTTGCCATTTCTAGGACAACTGAAATCCAAGCCACTGCTGGGGGTGCGGTAGTTTCAAGAAGCAGGGCCAAGAACAGGGACCGAGAGACAGGAGCACCACCTTGTAAGCACAGGGGTGTTTGCTGCATCCTCGTAGAGATAGGCCGACGTCAGTCCCTGGGTCCATCAACTGTGCATCAGTGAACCCTGCCGCAACACCCAAGGGAACACTGTGCTAGATTATGGCATACAAACTGCTGAAGAGCTAAGGCTATTGGCCTGGAATGAGGCCCACAATATGTTACTAGCAAAAAAAAAATCAGGCCATCAAACAGCTTGCACACATCTCCTATTTAAAGTATATCTTCACACGTATACGTACATCAGGAAAAGAGGAGAAGGCCATGTACCAAAATGTTAACGACTGTTACCTCCGATGGTTTCTTCTCTTACCTTGATTTAATGGTGGGAAATAGAATGTATGGACTGCAGGGCGCTACCCTCAAGCGGCGTGACGTCTAACTGAGGGTGCATGGAATGACCGCTGAGTCACAGATCGGCAGGAGCAAATGAGCTGAATGCTGGATGGAACCGGGTCGTATTCGCAGGGGTGGGCCTCGCTGGGCGGTTAAGGGGAGAACACGTGAGATTCCCATCCCAGATGGACCTGCCGTGGGTCAAGTTGCTTCCCGGCCCCAAGGCCCAGCTTCCACAGCGGGAGGATCCACCTCGCAGGACTGCTGTGGGCTCTGGAGGAGGTACAGACAGAGCCCAGTGTCTGCGAGGGCGGGCCGGGGGGTGGGGTGGGCGTGTTGGAGAAATGCCGACTACAGTCACTGCTTCACTAGCATCCTCACCCAGGGCTCTGGGCATGCAGGTGTGGGAGCGGCCCCCACAGAAGGAAAAGTGCCCGTGGGTGCCATGCCTCCTGGAGGCTCACAGTCATCCACCTTCTGAAAAAGGCCCCTCCTGTAGCCTAAGCGTTTAAGTGAGGCTGAGACGACGTGGAAGTCTGGCCCGCAGGTCCCTGGCACAATGCAGTTTTTATTGTAGTGCTTAATCTGTCGGTGACTTAATCTGTTGATGCAGCCAGTCAGTGGCCACTCCCCCCCTTCCCAGGCAAATGACTTGCCCCATTCCAATCAAAAGGCACCTTTAATCTGACTCCTTTTCACTCAGCTCTCCACTGTGACCCCCACGCCACTTCAGTCCCCCTCCCCTCCTGAAAGTAATCAGCCTGGTCCAATTTGCTTGTATAAACAGGAGGCCGAGGCGGGGGACGTCACTTGGCCATGGTGGTTCTGCTTTTTATACATCCCCCCGCCTTGTTTCCTGAGACCTTTCAGTAGAGCCAGACTTGGAGGAGAGTTATATTAAACAGTTTGACTCCAAACCTAAACAGCCTCTGAAGCATTAGTGGTTCACAGATCTCCCGGTGCATTTATGAAAAGACGCTGGTCTGGGAAGAGGTGTCAGCGGACTGGAAATGCACTAGGAAAACTCCTTTGCTGGTGGGAGACAGAGTGGTTTTCACTAAGAAACTGCCCTTTATCTCGTCACGTCGCTGACCTGCCCACACCGAGATGGGGACGTCCCCTGGCCTTGAAAGGAGGCTGCCTCTCATGAGATAGTGCCGAGAAGAAAGTTTTTCATTGGTAAATACAAAGGACAGAAGTGGCTGGCTTTTCTGAGCCTGAACTCCAAATTTCCTTTAAATTCCACATGTTGTGACCACCTCGGATGCATAAGAGCCCTGAGAAGACCACGGGTCATTTCCCCAATGTTTGTTTCCTAGGATTTGGGAAACGTGAATCCTGAGATGTCAGAGCTCAAGGAACTTGAACTGTCACCTCTAACAGGGCCTGTTCTTACCTCAGGGTCATACGTGCCCGGGGGTGGGGTGGGGGGGTATTTATCAGCTCCAGGACAGTGTGGCTTGCCTCCAAGTCCCTTCTGCTGTGACCTAAGCTTTCTACCAGGTGACCTAAGATAAATTCCTTCCTGTCTCTGCCATGAGTGTCTCATCGAGAAACCGGGCAAGATCACCTCCTAGGGCTGTTGCAAGGATTCAATATGATAACGTATGTGAAGTGCTTTGCAAAGCACCTGCCCTAGAGCTGACGCTCACAAATGCCGGCTATTATTATTGCTTGCTGTTGCTATAGTGTTATTTGTGCAGTCTAAAACCTGCAAGCGACGTTTTACATTTAGGTGCACGTGTACATTTTCCTAGGAAGAGGTTCATACATTTCATTTTCATCTTTCCCTAAGGGAGAAGAACCACTAATCGAGCTAGATGAACTCTCTCCTTTAACTGATAAGTAAAACCATGCCCGACGTTTCAAATGCTTCTGTCACAGTCATGGGGGGACACGGATGCATGGCCAGAGCTAAAACCCAAAATGTGTTGACTCGCTGTCTAGTGCTTTGTAGAGTTCCGGAAATGTTAGCAGGAGTAGCCAGAGCCTTGCCCAGCCTCGCACAGCAGCGATCTGCAGATAACTGTGGCACAGGACTGGACACACATCGGTGGCGTCAGGGCTGGGGGGCAGGTTTGGTGGTCTGGAGGTGTGATGCGTGAGGGTTGTCAAAAACTACTTAAAGATAAAAATCAACAGAAGAGACGGGTTTGCAAACCAGACTGGAGGAGGAATGGGTGGGGCTCCAGACTCCTTCACATTACCCCTGCTATAGCAAAGCACATTTATCCCCCAACATTTAACAATATTGTCAAATATTGTTCAAGTTCCGAATGACCGCACCTCTTCTTCTAAGGAGATGCTGCTCTAGGGCCTGGAGGTTTGCATTTTCTTTTCTTTGCCCAGGTTCTTTGGAAATCCCTTGCTATTTCCCTAGTTCCCAAGGTGTGTCTTGGGAGTACCACCTTCATATTACTGGGAACTGGCTAGAAATGCAAGTTTGGGGAGCCTCCTGACACCTACAGACTCAGAGACTCTGGGGTGGCACCCAGGTGTGCTTTAACAGGGGCTCCAGGTGATGCCAAAGCACCGATTTCGGTCACACTGGTATGGTAGAAAAACCTATCAAGAAAAAGGACTGAGAAAGCCCTCCAGAATCGGAATCTCTCGAATACATTTTATTTTTTATATGAAATAAACTGGAACTAGCTTACTAACCTAGGTCCTCTTGTATTTTGCAAACAAGGGATCTTGGAGGAAAGTGGAAAATAAATTCCAAGGCCTTTCATCTCTGTCAGAACGACACTTTCATTCAGCTTTGTGGGAGGAGGGCAGTGCGGGAGGGAGGAGAGGAAGGCGTGGCTAGGCTTGGGAAGGAGAATACACAATTCCAATGGCATCCGCTGTAATTGAAGGGCAATTAGCGTCTGCACATTCTCCATCCACTAGGCTTCATTAATCCAGTTAATCCTTATCTTCTAATCAAAAACAAACATCCTCGAGTGTACTCGGGATCCTTTTAACACGTTCTGCCCACCTGGATGCTGTCCTCTGCCTTGTAATCCAGAGCTTTTAGGAGCCACTTCAGCTCCTGGAAAGGGGGGCGGGGAACTACCCACAGTCTTGGCTGGGTCCCGCCAGCCCCTTGGAACGAAGCCCTCTCCCAAGCTGCACCCTCGCCTGGAGCACGCGTCCTCTCCCCAGACCTGCCTGCGCCCCCCTCCTTATTCGAGTCATTCTTGATACTTCCTTGTTATTTTGGGCAGCCTTCCCTGACAACTCCTTGACTGCCCCCTTGGCTGAGTAACGCAAGTGCTTGGATAATATTAATGCCTTGCATCGCTAAGGCACTTTGCTGTTTCCAAAGGCCTTTTTCAGTTGCTGCTTCACTGATCCTCCAAATTACCATAATGCCATTACCATTCTCCACTTCCTCACCCACGCCCCCCTGCAACTTGCAGGCAAGGCCACTGAGGCTCCCAGGGGTGGCGTGACCTCCCAAACTCACACCGCTCGTAACTGGATGACGAGGTGGGTTCAAATCCAGGTCTCCTGATCCACAGACGAAGACCTTCCTGTGGTAGAGCCCTGTCTCTTCCTGACCACCCACCTAAATCCGTAACGATGATGAATAATGCATTTGTTCTTCACCGTGTTTATGTCTTTGGAATTTCTTTGTATCAGTGAATGTCAGTGCATCTTCCTTCATTTAAAAGCCCTGAAGGAGAAGTCACGTCTGTGTAACTCAGGCTCAGAAATAATGTATAGTGCTTCTACCTATTCAAAATATTTTCACCTTTATCTTATTTTGTCTACAAAGCAATCCAATGAATGAACAGGATAAGCAATATGGCACCTATTTTAATGGAAAGGAAACAAGTTTGGCCAATAAAAGCAACGTATTGGCTCAGAAGTAGAAAGGGGTATCCCTGGGAATAGATTACAGATTTTTCATTTATGGAACTGTATTCATCTACTAGATGTGTGGTTTTAAAGTTGTGTTTCTGAGAGGCCCTGGGGTTCTTATACGCTGCCTCAGGAACTTCTGGGGGAGCCGTGGAAAAGTGGGGCCAGCAGGGCTCTGGAAATCTACCCCAGGTTTAACTAGAATGTTCTCTCCCTTATAAAGCAGCTTGGAAGCCACTGGCAGGCCCTCACGTCCTGTCTTGAGAATCCAGCAGAGCAGTGATACTTGTCAGTAGTATTAGTGAGGTGTGGACAGGAGCCATAGGATGTATATTCGTGGGTGGCCCCAACCGGCCTTGACGGTCTTGCAAGCACTGACCTCCTGGCTTGCTGTCAGCATGGGCGGTGGACATGCACCCTGTCCTCAGGGCAGGCGTGCTGCCCCTCAGCTTTTTTGTGTTCTGTTCATTCATTCCACAAATGTTTGTCAAGTGATTACTGTGTACCATGTTCTCTGCTGAGGTACAGGACTGGAATGGTAGAAAACCAGGATGGAGGTGGTTCCCTCTCTGGCCTCATGTAGCTTCCCAACAATTCCAGACCCTAACGGAGCTCTGAAGCTACGAAGGAACGATCTGCCTGCTGCATGAAGGAGCGACAAGGGGGAGCTTGCCCAGTGAGGAGGTCAGGGGATGCACACCCGGAGGTACCGCTGGATGCTGGGTCTTCTCAGCAGAGCAGAGCGAAAGGGAGAGGACGTGGAACGGCGCCATCTAGACGTGACATGGCGACCATGTGGTCTGTTTGAAGAGTCACAAGGACCTGAGGCGGCGGGTGCCCCGTGAGCAAGAGAGATGGATGACAGGGGTCAGGAGGAGCAGGGCTCATAATTTATGTAAAGCAACGTGGACAGCCATTGCAGGGACCCAAGTCAGGAGCGTCCTGTGGACTGACATGTTTCCAAAGGTGGTATTGGCTGCTGGCTGAAGAAAACAATTGAGGGTGGCCAGGAGTCTAAGTGAAGAGATCTGTGAGGAAGTTATGGCGGCTTTCCTCTAAGGCAGCCAAACCCGCCCAATTATTTTCTGGTACTGGAATAAGCTCTCGGAAAGGAAATCCACGGTCACCCACTGACAGGTGCTCTTGGGGGAGTTTATCACTTGCTGTGGATGAGCAAGCAGCATGGAAAAGACTTCAAGGAGAAAGAGCGGTGAGAAAAAATCAAGAGTTCTGCCTCGGATGTGGGTGGTGAGGTTCTAACCCTGCCGCCACCACAGCTCTGCTGCACAGTGTGGGGCGGGCCATCCACCTAGCCCCTCTGGGTCTCGCCGTCGCATTTGTGACACGGGGCTAATAATCCAGCCTCAGCAAGCTATGCTACGAGGAAGCCCAATTAAACAGTGTAAGTGCCAGAGCTTTGTAAACGCTAAAGCACTATTTAAATGCAGGATGTCATTATCATTAACCATGGCAATATATATATACAAAGTAATTATAATTATAGTTCTGAGTAAATATGGAATAACATTTTTATCTCCAATTACATCCCCAAAACAAGTTACTAGAAACCAAAGATTCTGTGTTCTTAAAGTTTGCCATTTCATAAATCTCACTTTATTTTTTCAAATGCTGAAAATTATACAATTACTGAATGAAATAATTTTGTTCTTTAGAATGATCACATTTACTCAGAATTATAATTAAAATCATTTCCCATTTAATGGTTCAAATTACATTTCCCACACCTTAGTCATTTATGTAGCCAAGTTATATTTTTACTATAAATGTGTAAATATTAACTTGATATTTTACTTCAATTCAATTTATACATATTACCTTCCATTTCTTTTACACAGAAATTTCAACCTGATATGCTAGTTACATTTTCCTGATTTACATTAAGATAGCTGTAAGTCTATTAACATATAAATAAACTAGACTATCTAACAGGTTCTCACGGAACATCCACAGTAAACACTATTCTTGGGGAAACAAGAGCTTACACCATTCACATTTTTGGGGTCTTTTTTTTTAAGATTTTATTTATTTATTTTTAGACAGAAGGGAAGGGAGGGAGAAAGAGAGGGAGAGAAACATCAATGTGTGGTTGCCTCTCACGTGGCCCCCACTGGGGACCTGACCTGCAACCCAGGCATGTGCCCTGACTGGGAATTGAACCAGTGACCCTTTGGTTCGCAGCCCACGCTCAATCCACTGAGCCACACCGGCCAGGGCTTGGGTCTTTTTTTAAATATCAAAATTACTAAGGTCTTCCACTAGCCCAGTGGTTCTTAATATAGAATCACCTGGAGTGGTCCTAAAACTCTTTATGCCAAGCTAGACAACAGATGAATTAAATCAAAATCTCTGGGAACAGGACCCAAGCATCACTATTGTTTGAAGTTCTCTGTGGGAATTCAGGGTGAGAACCACTGACCTAGCTGCTTGGGTGCCTTCCAGGCCTGTCTGGGCTCCCCAGGCCTGGACAGATAATGAGGGTAGACTGCAGGGAGAGAACCTGGCATAGTGGATCCATCACTGGATTTGTCTCCTTTAGAAGGCAACAGCCATCTGGACAAATGATAACAGTAGAAGTTGTCGTCATTTTACTGATGAGAGGCCACACTAATTGAGGGCTACCTGTATGTCAGTTAACGCTGCCAAGTACTTTACACAAGTCATCTCATCTAATCTTCACAGCAACACTGCAGAAGTGCCACCGTGATTCACTTCTAAGACAAGGCGTCTGAGGCCCAGAGAGGCGTGCGAGCTTCCCAAGGTCCCACGGGAGTACGTGGCGGAGCTGACATGGGCGGCTCCATGAAAGCAACCCAAGTTCCATCCTTAGGCTTCTTAATTAAAACAGACACGTTAGAGCCTAGGATGCTGTTATAGAACCTCCAGGGCCTCCTTTCTCTGTGGTTCCTATTGGGCTTCCTTTCCCCGTCGCTAACTCTACAGAGGAGCACACTTCGTCAGTGTGAACAGTGAAGGCCCAAGGGGGCTGCGTGATTTTCCAGGTCACGTAAGCAACCGCACGTGTGGTCTTGTGAAAGTCCTCTCACTTCTCTTGGATGCGGCTTTCCTCATTGGAGTTGCAAAAACAAACCCTCCTGCCTCGTGCTCATTAATGGTGGGAGAAGAGGAGGGTTCCTGGGTCCCCATGGCCCCTGGCCCTGGAGGAAGTTCTGGAGGGTAGGAGGATGGTGGCCCGCAGCCCCAGAAGTGATTCTTTTTCTTTTCGAGGATCCAGTTACACCCAATAGACCACAGTCTGAATAAACACGACCAGATGAACACTGAGGGGATCTTTGAGTCCGGCCTCCGTTTTATGCATCCAGCTACAGGGAGGTGAGAAGAGCCTGTTGTTTCCTAAGAGAGAGGTGAAGACACCACCCTCCAATTATGCGGCAGAGTGGAGTAAGGGGCATGAATCGGATGTTGTTCGAGCTCGAAATAAAGCAAGGGAAAGCCTACCTCCCTCTGCCTCCATAAAGACCATCTAGACACATGGCTTCTCATTTCCAAAGTGGGCAATGTTCTTTTTAAGGGAAATGTTAAGCTGGGATCATAGACACGATGGGCTGTGTAACTCTACCCTCAGCCCTTTCATTGTTAATAGTATTTTTTTTTTTTTTTTTGGCGGCGTCTGTGCAGAGATGTGGGAAAAACCAAAGTCATGTAAATGAGAATCGAGACACACCGATAAACCAAGCGCCAGGCCTGAGGTCTTAATTACACAGGAGTCTAGATGTCAAAATGAATGTGGCTTATTGACATCCAGAGGTTTCACCCAGTATTAACTTGGACGACCTTCTTCCGGGAGTAGGGAGCAACGTGCAGGCTTCTCATTCCTCAAGGCCATGCTCACAAATGGCAAAGGGCCATGGTCATGGCAGGACACTTCTGGGTGGAATATATCCCCGAACTCTGACACCCACCCCCGCTTGCTGTGGCACAAGCAAAGCAAGGCGGCGTTAGGGGTTTCCAGCTGTGGGGTGCACTGTCACCCAGTGTTCCGTAGAGCCACGGCCTGCAATGGGGTCTTCCCCGCCTCTCCTGCCCTCTCCCCTGCCTGCCCGTCCAGCATCGCTCGAGGCATCTGAGGCACTGCCATAGGCACTGTGGTCTCCACAACTAACACTCCTGCGAGCTACATGAAAGCACTTCTTAAGGCTGAGAAACCTGCGAAGTCAGTAATTAATGAGCATTTATGTTGCTGAAGATGAGGCCACTTGGGGGGGGTGTAGCCAGCCCCCACAAGTTGCTCCCTGGGACTAGAGCCGAGAGAGCTGTCTGCCTCCCAGAACCAGCTCTTTTCATTAGCTGACATTATAGCTGTCGTCCTAGGGGGTGCGGGCTGTGTTTTGAAAAGGCGAGAAGACCACATTCAGGCTTGGGCATAACCAAACAGTTCTCAGTGGGTGTCTGGGGCTTTGCCTTGAAACAGAAAAATAATATAGCCTTTCCCTCCACCCGTACTAATTAAAGTGTCAGGCTGGGGCCCCAACCCTGGTTTGACACATGACATGACGTCCCGTGTAATCTGACGTGTTCCGCGCTAACATCAAAGCCCCGTCAGGGATGATGGGGCGGGATATTTAGTGCATGCCTGTTGCAGTCTGACATGTAACCCCATTTGGCTTCATTCGCAGGCCCTCGCTCACCAGGAGATTAACCCTTCCGGCCACTGAATGAAAAGGGACAGAGCACAGCCTGACGGGAGGCCCAGGATGCAGGGGAAAGCAAAGCCAGCCCACCTGCTTGGGGAAGACTTTTCGGATGATGGCCACACGGCGACCGCGTCCTCCTGCGGACACCTGTGGCAAGTGTTGTCGCGACCCCTCATGTGGCACTGGGCCATTTACGACTGCCTCATGACACTGTTTGTCATTGTTGTGCTTGCTCTGCTGTTCAACAACTTTGTGTGAGTGTTGTCTCTCCTCACTCCAAATAAACCTCAGCAGCTGAAAGGCGGGGGTGGCTCCGATGTGCGTCTGTCCTCGCAGGCTCCTCTACTGACTCCGTGAAGGTTCAGCCGGTGGGTTTGTCTTTTAAATTCGCAGCCTGCCTCACACCACGAATTTTGCGGAATATAATAACAATGAGGCATGAGAAAATAGAAAATGGCCATGTTTGTCTCAGTGGTCAAACTCCTATGTGCCGAAGTCAAACTCTCAGCGTCTGTGCCTGCCTGGCCCAGACCGGCGACACACGGCGTGCCCCTGGCCCCGCCCACCCGTGGGCCACGTGTGGCGCAGCACCACACCTGCACACGGGAATGCCTGAGACAATGGGGAATACGGGCTGTCTCCTCAGTATGCAACCGTGGGCTGATATACAGGGCCCAGCATGAATAACGCCCCCTTCTTTCTGCACTGGTGATCTATACCAAATCTTCTCTTACAAAATCATAAGCATATCATTCTGTAACGTAACAACGGCGCACTGAAGCACACCATGTGACATTTTAGGGGAAATGTTCAAATTGCTGTCCATCTTGTGCGAGACATTCATGTGCCCTGCCAACGACACTCAATGGCAGTACTTCTGCCGGACCCTGTATATGTATATATAACATGTGGATATATTATCTATATACATATATGTGATATATTTGTTATCAAATATAGCTAGATGCACATACATTCAATTAAGTTATACTTTACACTAGTGATTTTCAACCTTTTTCATCTCATGGCACACATAAAGTAATTACTAAAATTTTGCGGTGCACCAAAAATTCTATTTTTTGCTGATCTGATAAAAAAATTGGTATAATTTTGATTCATTTACACTGTATGGCTATTGTTGTTTTGGCTGTTGTCATTTTTCAATTTGATAATCCCAAAGAAAAGAGGAAATAATCAGGTATTGCATGGTTTAGAAATTCTTGCAGCATGCTAGTTGAAAATCTCTGCTTTGCAACACACATATAACTAGAAAGTAGGATTACGAAATGGAGGTCTATACCCAGGAAATGGAAAGCATGTTCATTAGCAAGTTTCACTTTTTGCAAAAGCGAATGCAGAAGGGAATTAGGATTGAGCAGTGCCCAGCCCGTGTTCTGTGCCCCACACTTGAATTCTCACACTCTCTCCGTGGATCAGTTCTCAAGCTCATATTGTTCCCAAGGCCCAGTGAGGCTCATTAGGGGTAAGTGATTCACCAAGTCACACAGCTCTTTAGTGGCAGAGATGGGATTCAAATGCTGGGCCCGTGTCCTTTCTACTGTACCATGGGACCTCAGTGATGTCACAGTAGCTATGTTTTGGTCATACCAGAGACCGTACTAAGATGGTGGGTATCCTCCTAGCCCACCTTCAAGCAAAGGTGGCTATGAATTAATCACCCGTGGTCCAGCCTACGCAGGTTTCAAGTGAGGGCAAGTCTACTGATGAGCTTCTAGGGAGTTCAATCCTTCCTAAGAAAAAGGCACAGAGAAGAGATGAACCTTTCTTCTTCTAGAGACTGAAGTGTCAGGATACAATGTCCTAAGGCCATCTGAGACTCGATTAGAGTATGGTGTCAACACCCTGACGAAGGCAGAGTACCAGAAGAACCTCAGAAAAGTACAGCAGGAGTCCTAACATCCCCATCTGGGGTACCCCCCTTCTGAAGACCCCTAGCACGTGAGAGGCTACATTCCCTCATTAGGACTAATCTCATAGGTTCCATTACTTGCAGCCAGAGACACCCTGCCTGATGCGACCTCCTCATATAATAATGTGGCATGAATGCCGCTGTCCCTTTTAGTAAGCGCCAATGTTTGATTCACCTGGTTGGGCCATAATTTGAAAGGAAACTATCATCTAATTTATGGCAGCGTCATACATTTTTCAAATCACAATTTGCAGTGAACTTTAGATGCCTTGACGGGACTGTGAAGAGTTTAGCTTGGAAATACAAAAAGAAATGAAAGAAAACCCACCATATGGAACGTAATTCCTACTGACAACATCCGGGGTTTACTTCAACTTTCGGGCCGCGGTCCATCAGGGCGTGTGCGCTCGCAGCTCGTCGGCTCTGTTTAGGAATTCCCCGGCTCCTTCCCGCGTGTTTACACAACTTTAGTGCTCTTCTATATTGGCTCAATGAGGCATTTTTCCGGCTGCCATGGCATTCCTCATCTGTATTTATCTCACAGTGAGGAGGCTGAGCTCCCTTAACAGTCCATTCTGGTAACAGTAAAGCTGATAAATTGTGTATAAACAGCTCAAATATTTCTCAGGAAATAAAACAGAAAGGAAGAGGCTTTTGCTCCAACCATCTAAGACAGTCCTGCATATTTGGAGATTAGGACTGAGTTGGGGGTTTCTTCTTTCAGCTAAACCCTCATCCCCCTGCCCTTGACAACTTAATTTCCTGTCCTCTTCGGGAGACGGAGGATGAATATTTAGTGTAGAACATGATTGTGATTAAGCTTCCAAATGTATCTTCATCTGGATTCCAGCTGGTGTGGCATCTCAATTACTCCTTGGTCCCCCAGTGGAACCGGCTTATTGATGTAGTAAGCTTTGCCTGATGGCACTGGATTAAAAATGTCCCAGGACTCTCCAAAACTTCCGACCTCATCAATTACCCCTTAACAGAGAGAAAAGAGCGGTCTCGTGCATACGTTAGAGCCTGAAGAGTCCCATCAATAGGCTTTGGACCACTACTGATTAGCTCCCCTCCAAGAGCAGAAATCTTTCTCACAGTGGCTCCTTTCTCCTACTCCCCACTTCTGCAAGTGATGATCGATACATTAAACTGAGGCCAAAAAAGGAGAGGGGTGGGGATTAATAGGGGTGCTGTCGATAACATGAGGGAAGTTGTGGTTGCAAAACATTCAGCTCCCACACTTTCTTTGCTGAACCCCAATATGCCATACTTGTCACTCTTCCCAGGATTCCTGGTAGCATTGCACCCAAACTAAATGGAAGTACGGCATCATTCTTCAAGCCAAGGCTGAGTATCTTGGATATTCATATACTACTTTTTAGTATCATTTCTTCTGAGAAGAGGCCCCAACTAATTTACACGGCTCTTTCATTCATTCACTCAATGATTCTTTCAGCATTTACTGAGCTGTGTGTAGCCTGTGTGCTAAGTGCTGGGGATGGATCTGCAAACAAGACATAGGCATAGGACAAGTTCCTTGTTCTCAGGGAACACAGTCTAGTGGGGGCGAATGACATGCACATAGGTAATCACAACCGAGTGTGAACAGTGCTGGGAGGAACCAAATACCAGATACTGTGGGGACACACAGGAGTGGCATCTAGGGCAGACACTGAAGGATGAGCAGGGGAGGCTTCTCAGAGCTTTCCTTGTGACCTATCACATTTGTGGTGGCCTTGGCTTCTAGACTAAGTCTTCTAAACTATAGAACACAGGCAGTAAACACAAGGCGCACGGGCCGAATCCGGCTCTCCACCATGTTTTATCTGGCCCGGCACCTTGTTTCTACCTGGTGGCAGTGCCAAACTCCTTGCCCCTAGTTAAGGAGTAGTTACAATGATACAGTCCTAAAATGACATTTGGCCCTTTGAAGGCAACTGCGAGGCTGACGTGATCCCCGGTGAAAATGAGTTTGACACCCCTGCTATAGAACAACCACATGCCCACCCACTCTCTTCTCTTCTCTCCCTCTCTCCCTTCCTCCTTTCCTTCCTCCTTCTCTTCCTTTCTCTCTTCCTTTTCCTCCCTTCCCTTACTTTTTTGTCAGACACTCCTCAATTCTTGCACTTACAATCTAGTGAAACACGACATATTCATGAAGTATTGGTAGAGAAAGGCAGGCTGAAAGGTATTTTCTATTTTTTTTTTCTGCCTCAAATACATATTATTGATGAGTGGCTACAGATGATTCAATGCTACACCTGATGTTGCAGACAGTACGGCTACCATGGGAGTCCCGAGAATGGGGAGACCGTGTGGATTAGAGTATTGGGGAGATGCTTCCGAAAATGAGGCTGAGTTTACTTTCTCAGATAAGCTACTATGAAGCCAGCTTTTCCCACGTCCAGGTCATCAGACATGACCTTCATGTCTAGCAAGCAGACTTATGAGGGTAGGAGTAGATCTTCTAAAGAGCCCAGGTGCATCGGTGGACAGCCCCCAGACCTGGGCTGAATAGGAAAATCATCTGAGGCCCTTATCGCTCATTTACCGAATGCTGCAGTTCTAAGGAAGGCACTTCTCTCCAAGAGGGAAGCTTGCGTCTCCCACGTGCCTTCTTAGTTCAGCGATGTGTGTGGATGTTGGTCTCACACAGGGGATATGCAAGGAAAATGGAAAACTGAGGAAACGTACTCAGTAGCAAAGTGAGAGAGGCCAGCTCCTTGGGCTGACTGGAGAATTTTCAAACTCTCCAGAGTCATTCTTCCAGAGGGTGACCACGGAGAACACAGAGAGCTCCTCAAATACCTTCATACGGACCTGCTCAAAACAAATCAGTCTACACCTGTATGAAATCCTCAGAAGCCAGGACAGGCTGGAGTGGTAGCCTGAAGCACTATGAACTCATGAAAAATTAATTCAACCCTCAAAGTCAGCACCAGCAAGGACTCTTCTAAATGACAAAAAGCCCTCAGTTGCGTTATTAAAAGCATTGCTTTGGAGTGACCAATTAATTTCAAAGGCTCTGCACTCCTCGTCGGAAGTTATCAAAGACAGATGCGCGGAGAGGGTCCTCCTATCAAACCCGGCGCCCATCTGCTCTCCCAAGCTGTAATTGAGACCCTTATTATCGTCTGGACACTTTCGCTTTCATTTTAACCTAAGCACTTTTTGTGAAATTTCCCTTAAAAGCGCAAATGGAGAATAAGATTAGTGAAATCGGTCTTTTCCTCCCAGAGCCAGGGCATCCTTTGACCCAGAGACCTGGGCTCTCTCTCTCACACAAGGTCTGGTCTCATCAGTTGAGGGGGGTGGGGGGGGGGATGTGTTTGCCGCACCAGCATTTGCTAACCTGAGAATAAAACTGTGACAGTTTTTCAATCACGGGAAGGACATAAAGGCTTAGAATTCTGGACAGGTGCGTCCCATTTTAAGAAACCCACCTATTCAAAAATAAAAAGTACACAAACCAGATAAAGCTTGAAGTGATTCAATCATTTATAAAAGAGGACTCACCATGGGGTTTCTTAATAATCATATCCATAATCTACTTATGTTGCATTGTCCACAAAACAAACGAAAGGTGTTTGCTTGCACTGTTTCTGGAACACCGATTATTTACAGGAAGATATACCTATTGTACTACTGCTGCTAATGGCTTCCCCTTGTTGAGTGACTGGTATTTATGTGACAGTCCCTGAGCTGACACTTTACATGAGTGACCTCATTTCCTTCACAAACCAGCCCTGCCACCTACATATCAGAATCTCGCTCTGCACTGGACAAACAGGACTCGCCCAAGGTCACACAGCCAGAGCAGAGCTGGGACTCAAAGCCGAAGTCTGTTTTACTTGGTACTTTACGACTCCGGTCTTACTAAAAATCAGGTTCAACGGGGACACTGTAGCATGTGACCACTGTACTCTACAGCCTCATCAATTTGGGCCGGTTGAGATACATGATGGTTTTGATTTGCTAGAAAAGTTTGAATTGCAAAATATGCACAGGTTATCTGCAAGGATCCCCAAGCAGCTGATGATTTCAGTGTTTGCTGGAGATCCTTCAGGACTTGCTTTAATGATTTGTCATAATCCCAACAGTTGGAAATAACAGAAATACATGACTAAAACATGTGAAAATGGTCTGTTTCCTTAAGTTGGTTTAGTATAACTTGATAATTTGAATAGTAAGCCTTGATGTAATTATGCTTTGCTTTTATTTTCTTCCAAACCCAAGTTCCTTGTCTGTTTCATTAACCTCTTGGTTTAGAAATAAAGAGAAGCAAGGATTGCATGTGAAAGCAAGGAGCTCCTTCTCTCCTCTCTCCCAGTGCCTGGACAGGAAGGGTGGCTGATTTGAGAAGGAACGGCTATCTCTGCCTTATCAAATTCAGGCCTTATAATTACTCAATAATAGAAACAAGAGAGATCTTGATCCCTAGAAGGCACGCGAATTGGGAGCCCCAGATTGGGAAGATCCAGAATCTGGCCAGGTTAACATTAAGAATGATGTAACCATGAGAGACCCAAATATGAAAAGCTGTCCACTATATTTTCTTCCATTCCAGGAAAACATGTGGATCCTAGATATGAGAAACCTAGGCTGACAGGAGCAATGGGCATGGAAAAGTAGAAAAACCCTACAGTGGCTAAATCAATACACATCAGAAAGGGGACCACTGCACACTCAGCAGGTACAAGGAGGGCTCTACAAAGAGAAGAGGACAATAGCAAGTGTTGGCAAGGGTGTGGAGCAACTGGAACACTCACACATTATTGGCATGAATATAAAAGGTACAGCCCCTTTGACGGGTCCTCAAGAAGTTACACACAGAATTACCGTATGACCTAGTAACCCCACTCCTAGGAATACAGTTGTGATAACTTTCTCAGATAAGCTATTATCTGAGAAAGCATACATCCACACAGAAACTTGTACACAAATGTTCAGAGCGACATTATTCATGATAGCCAAAAGGTAGAAACAATCCCAGTGCCCATCAACTGATGATAAGTGAACAAAATTAGGCACGCCCATAAAAGGAATTGCAGCATTGCTACCTGCTGCGGCACAAGCGAACCTCAGAGGCACTATGCTCAGTGAAAGAAGTCAGACATGAAAGGTCGCGTGGGGCATGACCCCACCTATAGGAAATGCCCAGAGAAGGCAAACCTACAGGGACAAAAAGTAGATTCGTGGCGAACGGGGCTGTGGGGAGGGGGATAGAAGGAGGGACTGCTAATGGACTCGTTGCTAATGGCTTCTTTGGGGGATGATAGAAATGCTCCGGAATGAGACAGTGGGGATGGTTGTACAACCTGATGAATATACTACAAACTGTTGAATTGTATACTTGAAGATGATAAATATCATGTTATCTGAATTACATCTCAAGAAAAAAGAAAGGACAAGGGGTTTCCTGGAAAGAGAATGGCTCCAAATAGTAGCGCTTTCCTTTCAATTCAATGGGACAGAAGCCCCCAGCTCCGTGGCCTGGACCTGGGGAAGGAGACGACCCACCGCTGCATTTTTGGAGTTATCAACAATAGCAATAAGCACGAGCTGCCTTAGCTCCCTACCCTGCAAGCTTATCCTCTCTGGAGCAGCAGCCCCTGTCCTTTGGGGCCTGAGGTAGACTCCAGGGGCAGAGACGCTGGGTCAGCAGTTCAGTCACTGCTTGCTCTGTGTGAGGGTCAGACACAGCTGCGGCTGGACTCGTGCACGGAAGGAGACAGCCAGGTTGGCCCAGGAAAGGCTCCTGGGAGTGGTGCACTTTAGTTCCAGGAATTTCAAGTATTCGGCAGCAGTGGGTGCTTGTAAAACTTTAAGGCATCCTAATTGGGTTTTAGGCATTTCTGCTGGCCACAGAGGATGACAATGCATGCCTCTGTGCCTTGTCATGCTAAGCAGACCTAAGTTTGACTTGAGGTGGGGCAAGAGATGAGGGAGGGGCTACTCCTGGCTGGAGGCGCAGTGAGGTGAAGCCCCAAACATGCAAACTGGGTAGTGACACTTGCTACTCTGCTACTCCGGGCTCTGCCTGGGCTTTTCCTCACCCTGGGAGAGTCCTCTGGGCTGCTGCTTCAACAGGCAGCCAAAGAACTTAAGGCTGATATTCCTTCTAAGACCGTCTCTAAGTACAATCCATGCAGAAGACAAAGGACCAAGATGAAGTAAATTACTTCCCAGAAGCATCAGTATTTCAGTATCTGGGCACTCCTGGACACACCTTCAAGAACATTGCCAGGCACGTGGTAGGTACGCCATAGGTGGTCACCGAATGGATGAATGAATGAATGAATATGTACTTACTGACCATTTACTATGAGCTATATTTCATTAAGATTTTAACTTATTATCATTTTTTAAAGGCATGGAGGTATTAAGTGACTTGACCAAAGTATCACTAATACAGCCTGTAAATAGTAGACCCAGGATCCAAATGGTATCAACCTAACTCGTACATCTGGTAGGAAGCACATATGACCTGAACCCCGCCCCCGCCGTGGTGAGGGAGGGGTCCATACTCTGTGTCCCCATAGCACCTGCGCCCACCCCTATCTTAGCCTCTGCCACCCCGGAAGTGTATGCTCACTTTCCTATCATCTCCCCACTGAACTGTGAGCTGTTTGCTCGTCACTGGATTCCTAGGCAAATGGCACAGTACTTAGTATGCTGCTGGGTGCAGACATATTGAACTCATGAACGGCTGTGACTTGACAAGCAGGAGTCGTGCAGACTGAGCAGGGAAGGCAGACAGCGAGGAGGGTTTGACGGGCAGTGTGTGGAAGGAGGCCCCTCCCCACAAGGCTTCTTGTTTGTATGTGCGGCTACAGGTAAAGGGGTGGTATTGCCTAGGGGACTGTAACTAGCCGGGGATCTCAAAGCAAATTAGGGGCACTGGGGTCCGGCAGAGGAACATCTGTACAGCACATTGTGAGCGCCGGATGAAAGGCATGCATGGAAAAGCAAAGATCACAGCATAATTTTTGCAGAAATGAAACATTCCTAAATTAATACAAGAAGGGAGGTGAGGCTCCCGGAATTGGATACATTGCAGAGAGAGGATGCTGGTTCGCTTTGACATTGCTTTAAAGGAAACAGGTAAGTCAGTCAAAATAAGGCATGAGTGAGAGCAACCTTCCCTTTCGCACACTGGAAGCTTCTGCAGACCTGCATCCTCGCGGGCACACTGCGGCGGAGCAGAACTGAGGGGGCGGGCTGCACATTTAGGAAAGCGTGAAGAAAGCCACGGAAGGCCTGGGAATCACTTTCTCCTTGCCTGTCCCCCCAAATACATTTTTTTGAGCACCGGAATCTGTTCAGCAGAAAGTCACAGAGCCCTCAGCCTCTCCTGAAAGCAGGCTTGCCCTTATCTCTTCATCATTGCTAAGCCTTGTTCCTGGGAGTATTATGAGCCCCATGTGTGCAAAATTAAAAACAAAAGTGATTTCTTCCCAGAGATAATTCTCCTGCCCCCTTTCCTCCATCCTCCCCAACAGCCCTCTGCTCCTGGGTCCCTCTCCAGGCCTGAGCCCCATCAGTGGCTGGTGGCCTGTCCCGGGCCACCAGAAACACCATTTGCTTCCTATGCAGTCTCGGCTTTGCCACGAGGAGACTACACCGGCGGCAGACAAGACACACTGATTCCAACATCACTTTTGCTTGGCAGAAGTAATTCTTCGAGGAGGATTCGTGTGCTTGCATGTTTCCGGGCCTTGGCATACAAGCTTGCCTCTCTTTTTGCTGAGAGACTTGCTGCCCCCACTCCCCCGGCTCCTTTGCCTGTGCTGTTGCAAACCAGGACAGTCATGCTGTGACGGTCCTTGGCCCATCGTGTGGCAAGGGTGTCCTGAGCTGTCATACGCCCTTTCGGTGCGAGGGGGTGGTGGTGGTGGCCCCCTGCTCCGCCTTGAGAGCAGGAACAGGTTACGGTCAAGTTCACATGGTGTCTGATAAATGTTTGTGGATGGAAAAGAGGAGGAGGAAAGGAGGAAGAAAAGAGGAACAACATGGGGAAAAAAGTCCAATTCTGTTCTACGGCTCTCTCAAGATCCACATATTGCTCCTGAAACTCAATTAGTTTCCTTCAATGCCCCTGAAATGAAGTTCAGGTTAGAAAAGAGAAATCGAGGAGACTCAAAGCACAGACTTTGCAGCAGCCAATGGCATGAATGTTTGCACCCCGTCCGCAGGTGGTCTCACTGAGCCCCACTCAACCTCTCCAGCCTCAGTTTCCTCATTCTTAAACAGAGAAGCATCACATGGTCTACACAGAGTCACCTGAATGGGTGACCGTGGGACAAGACACGAGACATTCTGATCACCGATCCAGGCGTTTGGTAAGCAGCCAATGAACGATGATTATTCCTTTATTCCTTATTCTTGTCCTTAGTGATCTTTTACTGTTTACAGCGCCTCAAACTATAAGACCCTCTCTGCCCTGCTGAAGCAGGTAGTCTTGCTGGGGTAACAGGGATGGTGTGACAATAAAAAAAAGAGATTATCTTAACTCTTAATTGTTAAGGCTATCAGAATCTAAGCATCCTTAGAAATACGGTCGTTCATAGAGATAGTTAACTTAATTTGCCTGCAGATTTCTTTCAGGGTTTCTGCCAAGGACTTCAAAAGTTGTTTGCACTTTTTAGCTTTGAGTACAAAAAGCGATTGGTTCTTGTATAGTGACGCACATTAAACAACACGTTATTTTTGCTTCAGGTAATAATAACCACATTGTACTGTAAAAGGCACCGCCAGTATCTCATGTCTACAGGTGGCATGGGATTCTTCTGGAGGGAATTACAACCTGGAAAAGGGAAGCCAGTTTCCTTGCCCCACTGGTTTAGCTGCTCTGGAAAAATTCCCTGCTCAGTTAAGACATGGCTCTTGAAAATGTGGAGAACCAGCCCGGCTGATGTAGCTCAGTGGATTGAGTGCGGGCTGGGAACCAGAGGGTCCCGGTTCGATTCCCAGTCGGGCCACATGCCTGGGTTGCGGGCCAGGTCCCCAATGAGGGCCATGTGAGAGGCAACCATACATTGCTCTTTCTCTCTCCCTTCTCCTCTCTCTGAAAATAAATAAATAAAAAGAAATCTGGAGGACCAGCTTAGACTGAGCCAAGAACAGGCCAGAGCCCAGGGTCGTGGGAAGTCGCACGACACCAGGACCCGCACGGCGCTGGACCTCCAGGGGGTGGCCGAAATCCCTGCAGGACCAGTCAGAGAGGACAGTCGGCAGTTTTCTCGGGAAAGCCAGCAGCGCGCAGGGGGGCACATGAGGACATCGGGCGTTGGGAAAATGTATTTGCCTCAGCAGACAAAACAGTGTAACATCAAAATGACAGAAGCAGAATTATAGAACTTGCTTTAATTGTTCTGCAAACTTATGATACTCGTGTGTGATACAAGGGCAGTTCCCCGTGCTTGCTGCGGCGGGGCTGGGGGGACACCTCCAAAAACAAGAGCTTTAGGGTCCTTGCAGTTCAGACTGTGACTGCAGCGGATCCTCAGGAATCAATGCACATATTTCCTGGCATCAGGTATTGCCGTGTGCGACTTTTGGTCTCTTTGGTTATGTTATTAACTCTTCCTCTGCCGCCCTCCAAAAGCTATGTAAGCAAGAGAAACCACCCAGCAAGGGACGCGGTCAAGGGAGAGGAAGAGCAGGAAAGCAGAGAGGCTGTCGTTTTTCAAATGTCAGCAATGGAGGCATCAGAAGTACGTGCTTCCCTCCAGGAAGTCCAGCCTAGGGCTCAGACTCCCTGCTGGAAGCTGGGAAGTTTCTAATTGTCTCAAGATTTATTGTAGTGGTAAGAGGAAGTGACATTAAGATAAGAGAAGCTGGAATTTGGGGTTGACAAACAACAGGCAACAGGCTTGAGTCTTAGACAGAAACCTAAATTCGGAAATGGGTGAAGAGAAACTAACTGAAAATGCCCTGCAGCTCCTGGGGTGGGGCGGCGGACTTGTTTCTGTTGTCGTCACCTCCGTGTGGCCATGGAATCTTTACGGGGGAGGTGGCAGCTTGGATACTGTTGGACAATGTCGGGCTTTGGTGTCCTGGCAGGGCTGAGCCATGGACTCCTTCTTGGCTGTCCTCCTGCCTTCTTTTCCTCCTTTCAGCACACGGCACGGCTCCAGCACGGGAGGTGCAAGGAGAGGTGTGCAGGGGAGACGGTTTTCTGCAGTCAGGAAAGGGGCAGAATGACCCGTCGGCAGACCCTGGATTTGCTGGACCCCACTGCTTGATGGCTCCCTCTCTCACCATTCTTTCTACTTCTTGTCCAAACCTAAACCAAAGGAGAGTTGTCGAATTGTTAGGGATGCGGTGTTCTATGCCTCCTTACGTCCCGATGCCCGAGGTCCATGAGCTCTTTCTTAAGAGTGAACTGAGCCTTGTCTCCCCTTTACCCGTGATCTTATGTTGTTTGTCTAACAAAATCTCACCTCACTTCCTCTTATCTCACCTTAACCCACTCTCCCTTCTTCTCTCCCTCCCTCCCTCCCTCCAATAATTATTCTCTCTGACCAGCTTTCCGAGCACAAAGTTGGCCCGTGTTTCTTTGAAATTACTGGGCGTGTGCCTGGAGAATTCATTCATTCGACAACTGTTCATTCAGCACGTGTGACAGGCCAAGCACTGTGCTGGGCTGTCGGGACGTGATCGACCTGGCCAACGCTGTGTCTGCCCTAATGAAATTTATAGTCAAATAAAATGTCAGTTAATGTTGGGATTTGCCTAACCACGGCCCCTTTGAACTGGAGACTGTGCAGCCTTTAATAGCTGTACGTGTTTTGTAACCACGTAACACTTTTCACATCGACCTTGCTGATGTCAACTGCAACACTTAGATTTTCTTTCTGACTAGGAGGAACACACATGGGAAAAAAGGGGATGCCACAGGCATCACATCCAGACTATATCCACCCCTTCTAGAAGTTTCCATGTACCTGGAACATAGTAAAAATATGTGGCGAATGAATTTGTTGGTTTTATGTCTTTGAAGTTTCTTATTTCGATTCAGCATAATGCCAGTCCTTTGTTGTCTTTGCGGAGCCGGATTCGTTATCTGACTTAACCTCTGTCTTATCTGATTATCTTAAATCCGAAAATACCACCAGAAAGCCATCAAGATCTACATCCCAAAAAATGGAAAATTGAAAGTGGGCTGTACCAGAAAGTTCAGGTCAACTTTTGAACTTGTCAGAAGTAATCAGGATTAGACTGTGTGGGTCCTTCTGAACCAGAAAGAAAAAGGAAATAAAACATTCAAGTTATCAATTTAGATTCATAGAAAAAGGAAGGAAAATGAAAGCCAACAGAATTAACACTAGTTTGATTCAAAAGTAAATTGCCATTTTTTTTTTTATTTCTAGCCTTTTTTTCCCACTCCACAAGACACTGTGGGGCTGTATATAAAAGTAAATCAGAGCCGTGGGTGCTGAATCTCAATTCTCTGTTTAAGTTTCCTTCTGCCCAGGAGTGACTCCAAGAAGGAAATGAATTCTCTGTGGGGGATCCTGTAGTTGATTAGCTTTTACCTTCCAGAGGAGATGTCAATCATGTTAATTGGAATCAACAGACAGCTGTTCAGGGGCCCAGGATAATTAAGCAAGTCATAAAGGGTAGAATTAGAGATCCCTTTAAAAATTAAAAGGGATCCCACTGTTTGCTAACATTTCAAGCCACTTCAGCTACCTAAGACATATTCTGATTTAAACTAGCTGATCAAAGAGAGGCCAGCTTTTTTTTGGAGGGGAGGAGGAGAGCATATTCTCATCCTGTGGGAAGAGGAAAAGCCCCTGTTAGAAGAAGTGAACTTCCATGGCATCCCAAGGGGAAGCTAAATTTGTTGAGTTTTGAGCTTCTGAGCCAGGTCGTTCTATAGAAAAGGGGTGGGGTGGGGGAGAGGGAGGGAGAGAGAGAGAGAGAGAGAGAGAGAGAGAGAGAATGAGTAAGCACACACACCAGCCCTCTGGGCTCTTGTCCATTTCAAGCCTGCATACCCTGGTGTCCCCCAGCCAACCTACAGAATCCATTATCCATGACCCGGGCCTTCCTGGAGGTCAGCACAGAGAAGACTTCACAGGAACAGGAGGGAGGAAGAACGCTGAGAGCAGGTTACCACGGCCAGACGCCCCCAGCCCCCTTCAAAAAGATGGCCCTCCTGCCAGAGAACTTCTTCCCAGTAATGCATGTGCATTTTTATGCCCCCTTTAAAACTTGAAAGGGAGCTCACACCACCCCTACCCTCCCACCCCCCACCCCAACACACACACATTTGCTTAAAGACGGAGAGGGCTCCTTCACCCACATGGCAACATGAAAAGAAAATGAATTCTGTCCCAGGCCTTGTGATTTTTTTCTTCCTTTTCCTGAGTCAATGAATGCCAGATGTTCTCACCAAACGTCTTCATATCTTCAGCACAGCCTGCAAGAATACTATTTATTATTACTCACAGGTCAGGAGGCCATAACAGAGTTATAAGAAGGCTGCGGTCACTCTTTGTGTCTCCTCTCCTTGGGAGATATATGCGGCCAGTGTCGTAGGTGGTGCTTCTTTCTACATAATTTACTTCCCCGGGGCCAATTAGCTGGGTCACATTAAGAGCAGAGGTGGTTTCCCGCCTTAGGCAATAGAAAGCTCGTCAAGGCCAGCTCAGCCAGACAAGACTTTCCAACCCTCAGAAGAGCCAGTGGAGGGAAAATGTCCAGAAGAATGCGAGCGTGAAGGCCAGTAAGCGCATCTGTCAACAATCTGTAAAACGTGGTAGGTCCTATGCTCTTCGGCAATGTCTCAGCCCCAATAAGCCATCATGCGGCTGAGGTCTTCCAAGGCTGAACCAGGTCTTAAGTAGAAGGAAGGTGGATTTCATTCTGCGCCGTCCGAGCTTCCTCTCAGGCCGCTGCTGAAATCCTGTATCATCGCCCCTGCCTGGTGCCTGGTGGTTCAATCGGTCTTTTCACGAGGATCACCCACCCGCCTCCGCCCCGCTCCCTTTCAAAGCACAGGCGGATGTTGCAGAGAACCACGGCCTCCAGGTAAACATGCTGAAAGGCACTGACGCCCATGGGAAAGCGGGGTGCGTTTGGTCTGGACATCAAAGAGGCTCGGCTGTAGGCGCCAGATGAACCGTGTCAGAACAAGACCCTGGACGACGGGGGCCGAGGCGAGGGTGCTCTACCTGTAGAGTCCGCTGCTTCCTGTGCAAGCGAGTGCTCTTCTGAAACGCGCTCCACTGCTACAGTCGGTCTCCTTTTTCTAAAGTTTTCTAACCAAACAAGACACTATTGATTTCAACCTGGCTCCCGAATGAATGAAGGGTCAATAGATTAGGCTGGGAAAACACATTTCCTTCCTTTTCCTCCAGCAGGAAAACTCAGATTGTGTCTGTGGCTCCGGTTTTTAAGAAATCAATTGAATTCAGTAATTTGATTTCCATTTCAGCTTCTGGTCTGAATTTTGTGGAAGGTAATGTTCCCTATTGCTTTACTCACGCTGTTGCCTTCTTTGCCATTACTTCCTCTCTAAGGGAGTTCTTCAGGTTATAAGATTGCTTTGGAGGAGATGCTAAGTATTTGTGCAAGAGAAACAGGGATCTTAGGTTCTACACCTTGTATGATATATTCCATATTTTAATGAATGGCTCCACCCATCCACCTGATTGCATAAACCCCAAACATGAGAATCTTTCTAGGCTACCCCTCCTCTTTCAAATGTCCATACCCACTTAGCTTCTAAGACTTATTGAATCCATTTTTATTCAGCTCTGAAATGTTTCCCCTTCTTTTCACTCACTCCCTGTTATGGGTTCTATTATGTCCCTCAAAAAGATATATTAAAGTCCAAATTCCTGTGCTCTAGATTGAATATTTGTGTTCTCTCTCCCCTCTCCCAATTCATATGTTGAAACCTAATGCGCATTAGGAGATGGTATTAGGAGTTGGGGTCTTTGCTAGGGGATTGGGCCAAAAGGGTGGAGCCCTCCTGAAAGGCACTAGTGCTGTATAAGACAGACGCCCCACAGAGCTGTCCAGCCCTCTCTCTACAAGAAGTCGGCAGTTGGCAACCCTGTGGAGCATTCTCACCAGACATAGAATCTGCTGGGACCTTGACTTTGCACTTAGCCTGCAGGACTGTGAGAGTACATTTCTGTTGTTTATAAACTCCCTGTTTTATGGCATTTTGTTATAGTAGCCCAGAGGGACTGAGGCTCCCAGCGCCTGTGCATGTGTCTTTCGTTTGAACTGGGTCTTTGTAGATGTGGTCAAGGTGAGGCCATCAGTGTGAGCCTTAGCCTAATGTGACTGGTGCTCGTCTAAGAGGGGGGACATGCCTTGTGAAGACAGAGACATGAGGAGCAGACGGCCACGAGACGATGAGGACAGAGATGGGAGTGATGCTGTTGCAAGCCAAGGAGTGCCTGAGGCCACCGGAAGTGGGAAGAGGCAAGGGAAGACCCTCTCCCAGAGACTCCAGAGGGAGTGTGGCCAGACCTACACCTTGACTTTGCACTTCTGTCCTCCAGGGCTGTGAGAGAACACGTTTCCAGTCTCAGTCCCCCAGAGTGTGGCGGAGTGTTACTGCGGCTTTAGGACACTGTTACACCCCCTGTCCCTGCTCTGACAGGTCTTCTCCATCGGGGCCAAAGTGATCTTCCTAGAACGCAAACCCAAGTCACTGACCTTCTTAAAAGTTCACGTGTGTTTCCAGACGGAGTCCAAACTCTTTAGTGTCATGAAGGTCCTTCTTAGTCATGCTCATGCCTGCTTAGTTCCCACTTCTCCTCCCTGGGAATCCTTTATTCTAGCCACGCAGGGACCCCTGCCAGTCTCTCTCGGGCCTCTTAAATTTGCTTTTCCTCTGCTTAGAAAATGTCAACCCTGTTGGCCTAGCTTCTAGCCATCCTCCAACTTACAGCTCCAGGTTCAGCTCCTTTTGAAACTCCTTCTTTGAGACCCCTCACCTCGGGGCCCACTTTCTGAGTATGTGGTGCACACTTTTGTTATATTTCTGACCATGTTTAGCAGGTATCATGGGCTTCTCTAGATCCTGAATTCTTTGAGGTCAGAGACTGTCTGACAGATCCGAGTACCTGGCATACAGGCTGGCAAATAGTAGGGAATTAGTGAATATTTGTTGAACAAATGAATTTTAAAAATGAATGAATGAATGACTCTCTGGTAAGCTGCAATATGGCTGTTTCTCAACTGATAACAAAGACCATCAGTTGGGGGAAAAGGAATCAGTCCCATCAATCAAGTTGCATGAAGATGCCAACCCAGAGGGAGCCAGGTGGCACTCTGGGCACTGGGCATGCACCTGTGAACCAGACAAGGTGCTGGCTTTCGAAACCTTCCTCTGTAAATTGGGAGATGAGTGATAATTGAGCAAATAAGTACCTTTCAGCTAGAGGTATGTGCGGAAAGCAATATAACAGGACAATACAACCTGTGTCAGGCTCTCCAAGGAGATGACATTGGAAATTAGACAAGAATGGTGTGCTAAGCCAAAAGCGGGACATTCAAGCAGCAGTGGAGCAAGGGCCCAGTGGCAGCACCTTCTCGGCCTATTTAAGCAAGACGGGCAAGCAGACCAGGAGAGGCTGCCGTGGTGGGAGCGCGCCGCGCCAGGGCGAGGGAAGCGGGCAGGGTTCAAAACGCGTACGGCTTTATCTGCCGCGGCGTGCGATTGGAATTGTATTCTCGACACGGGGCCACCAGTGGCGGTGGGCCGAGTGGAGGCACGGCGTGACCTGACTCTGGCTCTCAGTAGAACGCTCTGGCTTCTCTGTGGATGTGGACTGTACAGGGAGAAGTGGAGTCTGTGGGGCTGGCGAGACAGTCTTCGGGGGAGGAGCCCAGGTGGGAGCTGCAGGGGGCTTGGAAGAGGCGATGGAGTGGGGGCGTTCAGCATTTTCTGCTCTGGTGAGAGTACTGCGCAGAAAGGGGCTGAGTGGCTTCCGGAGCCTTGGCTGTGGGCGGCAGGAGTCTCACTTTCTCCTAAGCCCAGTGGAAGAGGAGGGGGCCCATGCTAGATTCAGCAGACTCGTGGATTCCTGGCTGGGCAGATTTCCCAGCACGGAGAAGGGTAGAGCCCCAAAGATTCCTTGATTATTATGCCAGTTCTTGTTCCTTCTGTACTCCATTAAATATCCATGTTGATACATACTTACATATCCATGTGCTGCCTTCCCAAACCACCTCTGGAGAGGCCCAGGGATAATTGATTTGTCTTTTCAATGTGCATTAAGTTGAGTGATTTTGACATCATATTGCCATCAATAGAGAGGTTTGACTTACAAATTATTTAGTGCTTACAACGGATCGTTGGCCACCTCCCAGACATTCATAGCGGGCAATCTCTTAAAAAAACATTAAATGAGGCTCACAGCGACTCCAGCATTGACTGCTGGCGTCCAGAACTGGTGCCTTTTTGAGGCGGAATTCCTGCCGTTCTCGCAGCTGCTGATTTCACGGTTGCCACTTTATAATCACTTTAAGGGCCAGGGAGCAGACTGGTGGAGCTGGTGGTGCCCCACAACTGACTTCACAGCCCTGGAGAAGGGCGCCCTGGCAGGAGAGGAGGCCTGGTGCCACAGGAGGAGTGTCTGACCGAGTCCTAGCACCCACGTGCTCTTCCCAGCTGTGTCCCCAATGAGCAGTGTGACCTTGATGGGTCTCTTAACCTCTCTGGTCCTCAGTTTTCTCAGCTGTAAGATAAGAAAACACTATCTATCTTACCTATTCCCCAAATGACAAGAGCAAGTATGTTGTAAGTAAAATGCTGTTACCATTCTGAAAAATATTTCCTGATACATTGCCCTCTTTCTGGTAATTTCCTCTCACCACACCCTCTATGCCATTAAAGCCACATTAAGGGAGTAGGACAGCTGTAACGTAGGGAAGGTGAGAAGGATTCTATAGCATAGTGGTGAGTTCCCTTCAGTCAGGAGGGGAAAAGATGCGCTTTTGGACAATAGAGGATTAGACCTGGGTGGGGGATGTCCAGTTACCCCCTGACCCTGAGCTGAAGTCTGGAAGGATGGGTCATGGGGAGGAACCCCCACTGGACTCGGAGGAGGCTGAGCACAGTGGAGCTTTCCCATCTCTTCCTTTCCTGGAGGTGACTGCCTGGCCAAGCGCCCCGGCAGCCATGTGGGGCAGCTAGAACAGCCTGACGCTGGTGCGTTGGTGGGCTCGGGCAGACGGAGTCTGCACCAGGGTCTGAGAGGAGGAAAGCAAGGTCTGCCAAGTGCTCTGAGCTCCTGGTGGGCGGTGTGAAGGCTGCTGAAGGAAGGGAGCTGTGGACCCATGGGGAGGCATCCTGTGAGGGACGAGAGGAGCCTGTAGCAGAGCCGAGGGAAGAGCTAGGGACTTGGAAGGAAAACAGGTCCGAGACACAGAGAAGCTTTAGAAAGTAGGTGGAGCCCAGGCATGGAGGGTGGGGTGGGGCGGGGTCACCACAGCGCCCCACTGTGCTGAGAGGAGAGATCACGAGTTTCACTGGCGTGGGCTTCAGCCACAGGTGCCCTGCGACTGGGAGGGATGGGGCCATCACAGGGGTTGAAGCCTCTTACCTGCACCCCTGCAGTGACAGGGACATCAGTTTCCCTCTGTGCCCCAAAGAGACTAAAGCAAAGAGAGACTAAAGCAAAGAGAGACTAAAGCTTTCCGTTCCACTGAAAGTTGGGGATTTTCTCCCTCCCCTTTCAGCAGGAGGGGGGCTCGAGATCAAGATAGGATTGGCTATAGAAAATCGTAGGCACCCCTGGTTGCTGCCCCACTGTGCAGTGAATTAAATGATGGGCCCCATTCCACAAGGTAGAGGGAATGGCATTTCCTTCAGTGGCAAATGATACGAGCGCTATTGAAGATGCAGGGACTGCCCCGTCCTCGTCCTCGCCCACCATATCTGCCCCTCACAGGGCTCCTCAAACACTCTACCTGCCCAGACAGCTCCCTCTGGGACAACTCCTCCGCAGGTTGGCAGCGCCCGCTGGATTAATGCGACGGGGCCAACACTGAACCAGGGCACAGGTGCCCGCAGCCTTTCTTCCCGCCGGTGTTCCGAGGCAGGCTCTGCGCTGCCTGCTTGCTTTCACTGCCCCACCAGGGAGAGGCATGGACCCGAAAGCAGAAGGCAGGAAGTAGAGCCTGATTTACACCAAAAGGCAGAGTTCAGGAGACACCATATCTGACAGGTCAGAGAGCAGCTCAGGCTAGAGTTCGGAGGGATAACTGGGGGAGTTGGGGACCAAGGGGCAGCTCCTCGACACGTGAGCTACAAAGAGAATTCAGGTCACTTTGGTTGTGTTATGAATGGAATCCTGTGCTGTCACTTTTTAAAAAAAGATTTTATTTATTTATTTTTAGAGAGAAGAGAAAGGAGGGAGAAAGAGAGGGAAAGAAACATCAATGTGTGGTTGCCTCTCACACACCCCCAACTGGGGACCTGGCTCGCAGCCCAAGCATGTGCCCTGACTGGGAATCAAACCAGCGACCCTTCGGTTTGCAGGCTGGCGCTCAATCCACTGAGCCACACCAGCCAGGGCTGTGCTATTACATTTGAGAAACTATTTTAAGATTGAGATCACGGGGCATTCTTTTTGGATGCTGGTCTGTGTGGTATTGTCTGCCTGCTTCGCTGTGCTGACAAGCTGTGGAGCCATTTGGCTTTCTCTGGATTGCTTTAATTTCTGATTCTGATTCCTACTCTGGCTATAGTGCATGTCAGCAAGTGGACTGTCCAGTGTCTCTCACTCCTTTATGAGATGCAGACAGTAGGCTGCGACCAGACGGAAGAGTAAGAGCCTCAGGTTTGTGAAGTGCATGTCCCCAGGGAAAGGACTCTCTGCTACTCCAGAAAGTGGCAAAGAGGAGTTTCTCGAATATTCCATGCCAGGAAGCCCTCTCAGGCCCCTCTGCACAGACCAAACACGGGAAGGACGTTGCAATGTGCACAGTGAGGGGCACAGGTGCTGGAGTTTGCCAGGAGAGCTGAGGAGAAGCCCTGAGTGGGAGGGTTTATTTAAAGCACGAGGTGCAGGAACACTCGCTGTTGTCCAGAGCTGGCGCAGACGGAGCAGATCACAGGCATGTGTCATCCTTTGACCTCCCTGGTAAGGAAGGTCAAAGTCGCTATCACAATCTCCCTGACAAACAGAAAGCTGCAATTTCTTAGCCTCTAGAAGACCACGAAGTTTCTATGAAGGACACCGCACCATGGACGTACCTTCCCCTTTTCTTACGGTCAAAGCCTGGCAGCTCATGTGCCAATAGCGATACTACTGAATAATAGCACCATTCGACTTGCTGGGCAGTGTACCAGGCATTTCGAAAGCATTACTTATATGGTCCTACAACAAGCCTGCAAGGTGGCATTGGGGTTCCCATTTTATCAGGATGTCAGTATTTATGTAAATTGCACTTACAGAAAAGAAGAGCAGGGATTTGAACCCAGTGCTGTCTGTCCCAAAGCCCTGGCTCTAAACCACTACTATACTGCAGAAGTCTCTAGTGGGCAGTCCCTGGACTTCCTTTAGCCGGCAAACATACTTAATATGCCCAGCACAACCCTGAAAGCAATTTCTAAAATCAGTTGCCAGCATTTTAAAGATGGGGGATTTAACCTTGAAAAATCCAACTTCTGGCTTGACTTAAGACAAAGTTAAAAAACCTGAGAATACCAGCCCCCCATTTCCCTGGGGCCCGCCAGCTGGAAGCTGAGGGACAGCTGCCCCTTCGATAGGCTCCAGTCCGGCTGCCTTTCATCATTCCGGCGACTTCCCAGCCCCAGAGCTGTGTGAGTGTTCTAGTCTTGTGGGTTCCCTGTGTCACCACACCTTGGGTGCACCTGCAGGGTGAGCACCACCAGCTAGGAGTCAGCATCAGGACTGTGCACGTCTCCTGTTCTTTCTTGCCCCAAATGACACAGTCCTGTGCCCTCTTCCTCAGTGGAATGCCAGCCTGAGGTTGACCAGAAGCACAGATGCAGGCGGAGAGGAGCTGCGGGCAAGAGGAAGAGGTGTGTGCTCACCAGGCTGCACGAGGCGCTGACCACGACCTGGGTCAGCTCCACCTGGCGCCTGGATGAGAAGACGGGATGGCTGTCCAGTGCCATCGGGAAAATCACAGACTGTCCACCTGTCTCCTTATGACAAACTACCCTTTACTCTAACTGGGAACCACGGTGGTGCCCACATGGACTGGGGCCCGGGTCCTGCACAGTCACTTCCTAAGCCGTGTCTTTGAGAACACGTGTACATTGGGGAAGGACCAGAATCTATCCCACTGGGATGCTGTGAGTGTTCAATGAAGTAATCCACTAGATGGTGTCTAGAACAAACATTCAGTAAATAGAAACAGCCCTCTGAGCCCTGGCTGGTGTGGCTCAGTGGACTGAGCACAGGCCTGAGAACCAGTGGGTCACCAGGTCAATTCCCAGTCATGGCACATGCCTGGGTTGCAGGCTGGGTCCCCAATGGGGGAGGGGAGGGTGGCGCAACCACACATTGATGTTTCTCTCCCTCTCTTTCTCCCTCCCTTGCCCTCTGTCTAAAAATACATAAATAAAATCTTAGAAAAGAAAGACACAGCCCTTAGAATTTTCCCATCAGGACAAAAAAAGCTTAAAATTGACGTTTCCCACAAGATGCGCATGTGGCTGGATGTTGACTAGTGACGGGCACTGGATTAGAACCCAGGTTGTTTTGTTCTAGGCAATGTCCGATAAGTGCTGCTCGTCTCAGGCTGAGGCCCAGCTGCCTGCCATGGGCCGCCTACTGTCCTGACTGCAGAGTGCGTCCTGTTAACCACGTGAGGTGAGGGCTGAGGGAGCCACTCCTCTGCAGCGGGGGACCCCCTGTCCCCTTTCACAGAGCTCTACCTGAGCCCCACCCAGGAGGCTGGGAAGACTGAGATGGGTTTCATTTCTGTCATGTAGGCCAATGATGATGCAGCACCAAGAGCCACGAGTGCTGGGACAAGGAAGACTTTAAAGCAAGTGTCACTGAGATGCTACCAGCCCCTGCTGGGAAAGCTGGCACAAAATTCACCTAAGGTCATAGGTTCCACCCCGAGTAATGTCCGTCCCCCTTCCCTATAGCTGGAGACCATTGTCATGACAACGGAGTCATTCCCCACCTCCACCCTCTGCATGCGGGAAGGTGCCGGGGAGGCTGAGTCTATCACTTTATTTTGGGGACAGAATCTACGTTATCTGAGGAAAAACTCCAGGCAGTTCATTGGACAAAGCTTGGCCAGTCATCCTTCCCGGCAGAATCTTTACTGATGGAAGACAAACCCACCTGATTTGTTCAACGCTCACTGAGCCTTTAGGAACCACACGGTTGCTCACCGAATCTGCACAGATTCAAAGGAATAAACTTTGGTAGCTGCTCAACCCTTTTCCACACCTTCCTGGTGCAGACAGAATGCCCACCTTCGAGTCCCCACCTCGGCCGTCGCCACCTGGCCTCTCCCTCCCTGGTTCTGTCTGCCTCTGCTCCCCTCCCCCACTCACGGCGCATCAGCCACACTTTGCCTCCTTTCTGTCCCTTGAACTTGCCAAGCCTGGGCCCTTCTTCTTGTCCCTGCCACCAGTCACTAATATATTGTGTTTTCTTACTATTTCACACTTTCTGAAATGATTTAATTTACTCATGAGTTTGGTCCTTATGGTCTGTCTCTGCCCCAAGACAATGTAAATTCCATGAGACCAGAGACCTTGTATGTGAGATTTCATCACCTGTGAGTCCCCCAGGCACAGATTCAGGCCTAATAAGGTGTTCTTATGACTATCATTTTCCCATCAAAGTTTCCTCCCTACCTTACCTATGTGGGGAAGTTCTTCACGTAACCAGGGAAGAGAAAGACCTTCAGCTGGGAATGAGAAGAAGGCACAGGAAGATAAATAAGACCTTCGTAAAGGGGAGGGTGGTGGTGGTGTGTGTGTGTGTGCGTATCCTCTTCAGAATCAAGCCTTTGCTAAGATGTTCCTTACATTTAGAAGAGACTTTACTTGTGTGAAGTGTTTTAAAAGCGCACCTGTCGGACGGTCTGCCAAGTCTTGATATGACACTTAGACAAATTAGCACATTGGCGGCTGCAGATACAGACGCAGAGGGAAGTCGGAATCCCAAATGCCAACCAAGCCCCCGCCCCAGCTGGGCCTGGAGGGCCACGGCTTGCCATGGTGCCAGGTGGGGACCCTGGTGGCTGGTTCTGTACTCTCCAGGGTCGCTTTCTTTGGTAAAAAAAAACAAAACAACAAAACCTCCTTTTACAGGATTGCTCCTCGGCCCCCACTGGATCCATGCCTCGGAGGAGAGGCTGCGGATTTCCTTCCTACCAGGAGCAGATGATACCCCTGGGCGTTTCTTCTCCTAAATGCCTCTGTTCCCCCAACCCTCCCACGGTTTGTTACTTCTTTCATGGCTGACGGGGGGAGTAGGGGCAGACTTGTCAGAACAGTGGCTCCCAAGCACTGCCACGCTCCTACTGGCTTCTGGACACTCCCTCCTGGTCCTTGCACCCTGCTGGCAACTCCCGGCTGGCTCCGCAAGCCATTCACCTGGGGCCACAGCTGACTTCCTTCCGCGTGAGAAAGTGGGAGCTGCAGTGAAAGTTTTATGTGCTTGATGTGGACACTATAAATCAGAACCCTGGCAGGGTCTGAACCTGTGAAATGTGAAGGGAAGTCAAACACCAAGCCAGCCGTGCAGGCAGGTGGCCCCCGAAGCTCCGGAATGTTCATCTCGTGCTCACAGCTTGCACATTTATATTATGGTACTGGAAGCAGTGAGCAGAAGGAGTGGAAGGTGTTAACAACTACTGCAAAATATTTCTTTAAGGATACATTTCCTCCATTTCCTCTCGACATAAATTCTGACAACACAAATGTAGTATTTATCCATGAAATCATGTATCTGGGAGGACTGCTTTTAATTTATGGAATGATTTGAAAAAGCAGTCCTTTAATCTATACCGGGAGTAGTTGGTTAATGTGATGTAATTAGCAGGGTAAATTATTTTCATAAGGACAGGGTTTAAGGCACAAAACTAGCCCATTGCAAACGAACACCTTTCTATTCTGCATGGTGCCAGAAAAAATGGATTCTGTTACTTTCCTTTAAACAGATACACAGGTGCTCTTTCTTGGATTATTCAAAGTCAAAATAACTCCTGTGACTCACCTGTGACTTCTTGGAAGGACTCGAACTGAAGTGGGAAGAAGAGACAGAAGGGCAGAATGATCTTTGCCTGCTCATACATTTCTTGGCTCTGGGCCCCTGCCTGTCGATTGTCTGGGTGGCCGAAAGAGAAGCTCTCTTCTCTGTTCCAGTCCAATGACAGCAGTGGTCGTACCACGAGTGAATGCCCACTCTGTGTGAGGCCCTGTAATATGCAACTCTTTTAAGACACACGATCCTATTTGCCCCTCACAAGACCCAGCAGGTGTATTAACCTTCTTTTACAGAGATGAAAGCTGAGGTCAGAGAGGTAAAAGGATGTGTTTCCAGTTACACAGCTAGAAAGTGATCGAGCCAAGATTTGAACCCAGGTCTTCTGCGGCCCAACTGAATGTACGCTGTATGCGATGCCACCTGTCTGCTGAGCTGCCGCTGCCCGTGTCTGAGTGCAGCTACAAGCCAGGGCCGTGTCTCCCCTCCGTGAACATCTTCGTCCCGTGAGGCAGATTTCCTTCATTACTGGCTCAACTCTAGGGGTGCTGTCCCTGTTCTAGGGATTTGCTGTTGATGAACCCTTTAGGATGCTTCCTACATACTCCTGGAATGTTATAGCTGTAAGGGACCCATCTGAACCTTCTCATTTCAAAGACAGTGAAATAAAAGCTTCAGAGGACGTTTCCCTGGCAGTTTGAAACTAGAACCCAGCCTAGCGGCTCACTTTGACACTATGAGTTCTCACCTTTCACTCCTATTATTTTAGTTTTACCTTCAAAACTTCTCTTTTGAGGAAGGTGTGGAAAATACTGCTATCGCCCTCGAAGCGGAAGCCCAGAGGGGCAAAATTCACATGGTTAGTCACATGAAATACCAGTGGGAAGGTCAAGGTTGGGCCTGTAGACACTACCTAGAATGCTCTCAGAGGATTTCTTAGAGAGTCTCAGATGTTTATAAAAAGTAAGATTAATGCCTTTTGCAGACCAGCCTCAAACACACCCACACCTCCACTCCAGCTACCAGATGAACACCCACCATCCACCGTGTGACAGCTACTGCGTGCAGTGTATAATATGGGTGCTAGACTCAGAACCGACAGAGGAAACCCTCCTGCTCCATCCCCAACAGATAACGTGGAAGCTGTCACACAGGGCGGGGCCCCAGAGTCGCCTCGGAGTCCTCGTAAATCCATTTCCCTCCACTTGAGTGGCCCCTCTGCAGTGCTTTTAGGGTTGAGCCAACATCCTGATGTCCCCAGAAGTTCTAATCCCATGTCCCTTGGGAGTGAATTGGAGAAGCCTGACCATCAAAGCGATCCACTTGTTGATTTGACCTTTGACTTGACCATATCAGGCATCCCACGCATTACAGGGGAATGTGGAGGCCAAGTCATGCTCCCCAAGGTGTCCTTGGGTCCTGGGAGCACTTTTATTCTCACAGTACTGTGGGCCAGGAGAGAGGAGGGACATTTGCAAATCGCCAATGAGGGCCTGCTGCATGGAGGCCAGAAGACTTGTTTCTAACCCAGCATGTACCTCTCCTCACTGTCCCATCAGCAGAGAGGGAGGCAGGGAGGGGGGCCCTAAAGGCTACATCAAGGCTCCTCAAAAGTGACATGTTTCTGCAGAAAATTGGGCGTCACTTTGCACAGTCTCTTAAATGATAATAATCGCATCTCTCAATGGCTGCTGTCTTTGTAACCAGCACTATGTTTTATAAGCTACATCACATTTGCTACTAGAGAAAACTCTGTCCCACTGGACAGATGAGAAAATTGAGGTCCAGAGAAGTCAGGCAACCTGGCCAAAGTTCAAGTACATGCAACTAGTTAAGTTAAAGAGCCAGGACTCATGCACATTCTAACTATAATAACACAAATAACACCAGAACTGGTTATAAAGATTTAAAACTATTTTGGGGTAGTCTGGAATGTGTTACACTAACTTTGCTAGACTTGACTGCAACCCCAAACCCTGCATTTATCCTGCCCTCCCCGTTAGCATGGAGTAATATGGCCGGACAGTGGGGGAAGTTTTTTAGGGAAAGTAGGACTACCTGAGCCACTCCGAAGGCCGTCACACCAAAATCAACATCACAACACAAAATGGGAAAAGGACAAGAAGAGGCAGTCCACAAAATAAGGAATCCCAATGGCTGACTTGTGTGTGTGTGGGGGGGGGGGAGCACAAGTTAAATTAGCTACTATTCCTTGTACCTTAAAACCTAGACAAGAATATTAATCATGAAAATTCTACAGTGCTGGAGAACATTCGAAGAACATTAAAATTCTCTACTTTCTTTGACTAGCATCTAAAATTGTCACCCAAGGAAACAATCATAGCGGTGATTGAATATTTTTTTAATTTTATTTTTGATTTTAGAGAGAAGGGACAGGAGGGAGAAGAAAGAGACGGGGAGAAACACTGATGTTTGAGACACACATAGATTAGCTGCCTTCTTCCCACATTCCAACTGGGGACCAAACCTGCAACCCTGACCAGGAATCAAACCGGTGACCTTTCGGTTTGCGGGCTAATGCCCAACCAACGGAGCCACACGAGCTGGACTTAGATCAAATAATTTTTAAAAGGATATTAATTGAAGTGTTGCTTGTAATAATAAAAGTCTTCAAAATCATTAAAATGCACCACAACAGGCATGGGTTAATAAATTATGGCCCATCTACATGATGACATACTTTGCAGACCTTAAAAATGATTTTGCAGAAGATGATTTAATGACATGGGAAAATGTGTGTGATATATTGCTAAGGCAACAACATGAAGCCATTTCTGAAAAAAAAATAGAGATAAATATATGCCTAGAAAAAGACAAGAAGAACAAACATCTGATATTAATAGTAAAACAAATTGTGGTTGTTATTCTGTTCTTTCTAGGCATTTAAAAAAATTTCCACAATGGCCCCATTTTTATTTATAAAAAATATAGTTTTTAAAGGATGAAGAATAAAGATTAATCACTTCTATAGGCAGCAGGGCTTCCTACTTTCTACACAGGACAATCTGTCCATCTCCGTACCTCCAAGGCAAAAGAGCAGGCAGACAGAGGGCGGGTGCTGCCTGTGTTCACTCTTAGCTCGGTGGCCAATACGGAGGCATCTGGGCCTTTGGCAGCTCACACACCTCCATCCAGGGAGCTTCCCAACACACATCCCAACTGGTGACCCTCGCAAGCAGCACACCATAAAACACAAAAACACGAGCTCTGAGAGACCACACTCTGTGTGCCCCTGTTCCGCGGTGTCCAAGGGCTTCCCAGCCTCCAGTACCAAACAGCGGCTCTGGCGTGCGCCAAGAGAACAGGGTAGGTGTCAGCCAGCTACTGCTCATGGGCAGGGCCTCAGTCGGGGCTGGAACGCTTGAGGAAGATTATTTAGCTATGATCATTATTAGCTGCTTTTAATCACAATAATGAACTAGTGCAGCAGTACTTATGCTTGGGAAAGTGAGAGAGGATCCATTAAAAATCTAATTAAAAGCCAGTCCTTACAAAGAATCATGGCTTATTTATCTGTCTATTAGGTAATATAAACTAGTGAGCTGTGCAGTTGGACCTGTTCCACTGGCGGAGACGGTGAGGGCTACTCCCTGGTGGCCTGTGAAGTACAATAAATCCTGCTTTAGGGGAACGCTCGCTATGTGAGCATTTTTAAGAACAGACAATGGGGGGGAGGAGAGGGAGAGAGAAAAAATTGTTCATAACAATTTCTTCATTTATTACCTTGCCATTTTCCAAAAAAAAAAAAAAAAGTCACATATGTGTATTTCTACAGAAAAAGTATGAAGAATGGTCTGTTGCTCGTGGAGTTCTGGGAATAGACTGCGGCCGAAGAACCACCTGCAATGGGCCAAACGCGGACCTAGGTGCTGAGGCAGAGAGAGTGAAGAAGAGGAAAGTAAGGGAGGCCACTGAGACGGCCTGGGACAGGGTCAGAAGCCAGCAGTGATCACCATGAAGACTTGGGTTATACTCTGAGCTTCTCAGTAGCCAAAGCAAAGAGAGATAAACAAAAACGTTCGAAGTGTGTCACTTGTTATCTAGAAGCAGAGTCCTTCCGGCAACCAAAGGCTGAAAGGAACTTCTTCCGTGAGTCCCCCCAGAGCAATGCCCCAGCAACACCCTTAGCGAGGCCAGGTCCCAGTGAGTTTCATGGGTCTGCTTTCTCTGATGCCCCTGGGCACCTTGCTCAGCAAGAGCCAATCCTCCACAGCCCAATGGAGTGGGGCCCAAGTACCCAGGCGTCTGATGAGATGGGCAGGGGAGATTTTCAATGGCAGGGCGCCCCTGGGTATGCATACCTGGGTGTGACATAGGCACAGCCAACCCCGCAGGAGAAGCGTTGCCATGGCGCTTTTACTCCACTTACTAGGGAAAACTCCCAGTAAACATCTACATTTTAAGAGCCTCAAAAAAGGAGCGCAGAATCCTTTTCCTGTGATCCTGCAGGAAATGGTTACCTCTTCAAGTAGCAGCGGCTCAGGGACAACTTGACTTTAATGAATAAGTTTGCTGGGTTTGTTTTTAGCCTCTGCAACATACGGGAGGAGGAGCAGAGGGGTGTGGACGCTGCTCCAACGGAGTCGAAGGCGCAGGGAGGAAATGACAGGGGCAGCGCTACCTACCCCTGTTCTGGCTGGCGAGACACGGGCTATGTGCCGGATGAGAATGCTCTCAAGTGGTCCTCACAACAACCCTTGGAGGGAATCACAACTGCCGTCCCCAATGGACAGAAGAGGCCCCTATCAAGGGGACAGAAATTCTCAGTGTCAGAGACAGGAGCTGAATGCAAACTGGAGAGCACCCAACATGGCTGGGGACTGTCTTCCAGACGCCCCCAGACACATGGCTGGCAGGTGAGGCGTGTGAAGAGGAAGGACCACTGGAGAGCCCCAGAAAGTGCCAGGCAGGAGACAGGCAGTCAGCGTTGCTTTAGGGTCAGCATCAGCAGGATGCGCTGTGGCTCTGAAGCCTGTCCAGCCCCCATTTGTTCCCCTGGCAGCTGTGAGCACTGACTCGGTCCTACGCAATTCACTGGAGAAAGAGGGCCCCTGCCCTTGGTCCCCAAGGAAGTCAGACCCACAGGGGTGGTCCCAGGGGGCTTGGGAGCCTGAGAGAGAGATGTCTAACTTCCACTGGGGGCTTAGCGTACTATACGTGTGGTAAGGTTGTCATAGGTAGAGGCAAAGGTATAAGAGAGCATGGCCTGTTTGGGGTTTGGTAAGAGGAGAGGGGAGGAGGAGAAACAGCGAGGAGGTAGGGAGGCAGGATGGACAGATGGATAGAGTGAAATAAAAAGTGGGGTGCGGAGGGTGTGTAACTCATGAGGATAGAGAAACAAGCAGGGGCCTGTTGTGTCCATGAAAGAGTTTGGGCTTCAACCTGAGAGCAGTGGGAGCTTCTAAAGATCAAGCAGGATGAAGTCAAGGACAGGCTGGGGTTTTAGAAAGGTCATCCTGCCTACATAGGGAGGCGGCACAAGAAGGTGCGATGGAGACAGGGAAGCAGAACGGGCCAGGCGAGAGGTGACAGGATGGGAAGGAGGGCAGCTGCAATGGGGATGGAAAAGGAAGGAAAAGGGAAGGGACGCAGGAGGGCAGGCTGTCCTATCAGACGCTGGGGAAGGCGGAAGGCTGAAGCAGTTCCCTAGGTTGTGGCTGAAGGTGACAAGTGGCTCAGAAGGGAGAGGGGGCTTTAGGGACATGCAGCGGGGTAGTATGTGGGCTTGTGGTATCTTCAGATGAAGCCTCAGGCAGGTAACTGGACATTTCTGGGGTTGAGGGAACATCCCAGGGGAGTCAAGCAAGGCAGATGGCAGAGGTCGCCCTTGGAGAAGAGGCTGCCTGTCACTGTGCCCCAGGATGAATGGACACCCAGGTCCGCTTCTGGCCCAGAAGAAGAGAAACGAACACCGTGCATTCTGTCCTGGGCATAATCTCAGGTTGTCTCCTGTCACTGACCATATGTTGCAAAGCGGACTCTAGTTTGAGGTTTCAGCTAAAACTCTCACCAGGGAAAAGCAGAAGGCAAACTTGAACTAATTGCTCTGCCAGTTGAGTGACCTTTAGAAACAAGTCTGAACTTTGTCAGTGTGCTATCGGTATTTCCATCAGGAAGTATTTCAACCAGCTAATGTTTGCCGACTGGGAGGGCCAAGTGTTCGGTTCAGCATCAGGGTTTCCATGCTAACCTGACCTTCTGAGGTATTTAAAGATGCAAAGGCCAGATTCATCACTTGAGGTTCTAAACCTATCGCCTGAATGCCAGCACACTGTCTAGAGCATGCTCTGAGACTCAACACACGCTGAGACTTTCTCTCCCTCTTTCTCCCCGCACCAAAAAAATCCCCCCCACCAAAAAAACAACCCTGACGTCCTAACTTTCAAACTGACGTCACAAACTTTTTAGAATCCCATGCCGCTGAGCTGCCATAGTCATCAGCAGCCATCTTCCTTAAAAGGCACACTCCTTTTGGAGCCAACATGCTGGGTTCGAATCCTGGCTTCCCCACTTGCTAGCCGTGAGTCCTTGAGCAAGCTCCTTCACTTCCTTAAGCCTCAATTTCCCCACCTGTGAAATGGAACTCATACGAGAACTCATCTTCTAGGCAAGGTAATTATGAGGCCAGTATGAGTCGAGTCTCAGGACTCACCCTGGCAGTGGCACAGGGGTCACCCAATTTCAAGACGTGTGGCCGCCATGATCAAGCAGGTGCACTCCATCACACCGAAGGTGCGGTGTTAGTCTCAGCGCCTGACGGGGCCCACTCCACGGACGCAAAACCAGGGACTGTGTTTGTTTTTCTTCTCCTTTATGAATGGAAGCAATGGAGACCATCATTTCCGCACAATCCAGTGTCTCCAGCTATATTTCACTCCTGCGAGAAGCAGCAGCGGGAGCAATCCAGAGCTTAATTAAACTCCTATTTTGTGTAAAGGAAGGGAGGAGAACGAGCCTCGGAGGGAAAGGCCGTTCATAAGGCACTGATTGCCGTGGCGGAGCCACACAGAGTGACATGTGACTGCACACTAGCAAAAGGTATTAGACGAGGCTGCTTCTCCCTCTACGGGCTTCCTCTGGGACGCAGCCCCTTGAATGGAGTGCTGTGCCTTTAGAGTACTCTGTGCTTTCCATGTCCCCGCAGCGACCCAGACCTCCACGGTGGCGGGGACTTTCTGTGGTGGCCCTGTGACAGAGAATTGTTGCTGGGGGTGAGCGGGGAATCCAGGACTGGAGCTGAAACTCGGCCTGGCCCGTCTCTTTCCACCGCACAGCCTGTGTTCTTGAGTTACCTCTGCGTCTGACTTGGCCTCTTGTTCAGGAAACAGCCACTCTGGCTTCTTAGTTCCCTGTGCGAGTGGCAGGGAGGGCGGGACTGGGAAGGCAGGGGACTGGTACCGGGCCATCGTGGTTGAGGAGGAGAAAGGGGGGAATGACAGGTGCAGGCGCACGGAGTGTCCCAGGGAAACACTAGAAGGGAACAAAATCTCCCTTTGATGTTTCTTGGATCTAAGTTGGCCTGAGTTGGGACTAGAACAATAGCTCTAGTTTTGATCCAAAAGAGCCAAAGCGCCCTTTATTAGCAGGTATTAAAGTGACTGCCTCTAGATTTCAGAAACCAGTGATGGGGAGAGGAGCGTGGCCCTCACAGGAAAGTGTTGTATCAGGAAGGGGGACTTTCTGCAGTGATGAAGGTGGGTGGTGGGGGGACAAGATGTTTGGGAGGGTGCCAGAGAACAGCAGAGGTTCATGGTGAAGATAAAAAATAAGAATGGACTCGAGATCGGCCACCCAGCCAACGCTGTGTGAGTATTTCACACCCAGCATCTCCTTTAACTCACCCAACCTCTGCGGCCTGAGTGCCCCCAGGCTGCCCAGCACCGTGCCCTCTGAGGGCATAAGCGCCCAGACAAGGGGAGTGGCAACTGCACCAGCACTGCCCTGGGGGCAGGGGGCCTGAGGTCAGGCATCTACTCACTGGCTGTGTGACCTTGGAAAAGCCACATAAGCTTCCTGAGCCCCAGACTCCTCCCTTCTCTTTCCAGTGAGGTTTGTAAATACCTGCTGGCCCTTCCCCCAAGGGGCCGAGAGGAGAAAATGACTTACAAATGTGTGCTTGTAGAAAATCACCTCTCCCATTATCTGTATCACGCCTGTATCATTCCAAAGGGTCAGTGATGAAAGGTGAGCACAAATGAAGATGTGACTGATTCAGGGCTGCAGAGTCTCCGATGGATCAGACTGGGCCATCGTGCGGGGTCGAGCCTGTCTGGAGGTTTTATCATCCTGACACAGCCACCCAGAGAGGGTTAGGGATGTTTCTAGATTCCAGCTGGGCAGGGGTCAGCACAGAGCAGCGGGGGGCCTAGCCAGGGAGGACAGAACTCACGCCAGGTCATCTTTGCAGCTGGGCCACTGGCCAGAGTGCTTCCGCTGGCAGCCTTATGCACAACCCTGGTGTGAGCACAGGGAAGCTCCTCCTGCCACCTCGGGCCATTCTCAGCCCCCAGTCCCCCAGCTCTTGCACAGCGGAGCAACTACACTGGGCAGCAGCCCACTCGCTGACACGCTGCCAGCCTCCACAGCAGACCCCAGGCGACCTCGAACACGCAGGTGGCTTCGGGTGGCCAGAGGGCTCGCTCAGTAATTACAGCACACTCACTTAACAGTTTCGGTAAATGCTCGCATGGTGCAGGGGGCATGTAAAGCCCTGGAAATGTACCCATCAGACCCGTTACTTCACAAACCACTGTCAGGTTTTTCTTTGAGAGCTCCTTTTCTTACACTTTCCCCCCCGGCCATATCTCATGTTACTTGGTTTCTCCTTAGGGGTGGGGAACTCAGTCTTCTAATTCTCCTGTACTTCCAGAAGCACCAACACATTAAAAGGTGGGTGTAGCTTGTATACATGATAGTCACCGCCCCGCACAAGCACAACCCCATCATTCCTCCAACATTTGGGGGATTCTCTGTACTTTGAGACTTGGTAAGACACAAAGCCTGTTTCTACAGTAGAACCACCAGAGCCAGAAATCTGCTGTCTAGACTCCGGAGCAGATTATAGGGACACGCCCTGAGGCTCCACCAGTCAGAGAGCGCAGGCCCACAGGCGAACGGGGGTGGCTCCTTGAAGCAGTGGGGATTTGGAAGACTCCTTTTCAGAGGGTAGGCAAGGTGGAGTTCTAGGGCAGTAGTGGCTGGAGGTGGCAGGCGTGTCTGCCCCACACTCTCTGGAGCTGGAGGGGGTAGCAGAGTTGCCCTCGAGGGCAAGCCTCCAGGGTAACGGGGTACTGTCCCTGGTGGGCGGGCTCCAGGCCTCATCTCCCGTCTCTCTGAGCAATTCTGGAGGCCACCCAGTACGGTTTTTAATACACTCCTTTTCTGCTCAAATCAGCTAAGTCCGAATTTGTGGCTTGAAACTTGGCATCCTGAGTGATACACCAAATGACAAATAATAGTAACAGTATAATACTACTAGCTGGCATTTACTGAGTATTTCCACGTTCCAGTCACCGTCCCAAGGCTTTTCATGTAATACCTCATTTACTCCTAAAACACCCTAGGAAGTGAGTGCTATCCGTCACCCAGTTTTATGGAAGAGGCAGAGGTGGGAGAGGTAAGTAACTACAAAGTCTCAAGAGTCCCCCTTTCTAGAATCTACCCACTCCTAAGGCGCAGGCTGAAGCGTGGAACTGGGGTTCCAAGTCCTCAAGCTCAGCCCCTCCCTGTGGCTCCTGTGTGTTTGGGCCCTGGGGTGAGCCTTCCGCAAGGGGGGCCATCTATGCCACCCAGTGCTCTCGGTGCTGAGGCCGAAGCCTCTCCCAGAGGGACCCAAATGGGGCCTTTCCCCTAGGTCAGCCTTTGGACAAGCAACCGGAGCCGGGGCTCAAAGCGAGGCAGGCTCCCAGAGCTCCCTTCCAGAGACACCCGAGGGGCTCGGGGCCCTGGGACACGCTGGCTGCGGGGAGAACGGAGGGCTCACTGTGGAAATGTCACTGAGGGCCCCTTAATCACCGCCCCAGGCCTGGACGGACTCGGGCTTGGGACAAACGAGAGCTGCCAGGCGGAGCAGTCCTACCACACAGCGAACGCCGTGCAGGCCAGCTGTCGGGGAGGAGGGTCCACTGTAAACACGACGCATCGCCCAGAGCCTCTGCTTGTGGCCGGGCCGTGATTCCTCACCGGGAAGTGACTACTTGTCTTCCTGTCGCTCTCATGTTGGACCAGATGCTTTGGGGTGAAGGTTAGGTTTGACATTTCAGTGGCCTCTTCTCATTCCACAAGCAAGTCCAAGTAACCCCGACTCCAGTAGCAGTGGGAGGAAGGAGGAGACATGCTGACGGAGTGACTGTCCACAACTCAATTATTACAAATAAGCATGCCATTGCAAAAACACTAAATGTTATTTAAAACAATGACAACACTCCCTAGGTGCACCTTCGGCAGGCCATCTTTGCTCGCAAGCTAGTTTGTGGCCTGGCTCGCTGGGCCAACTGCCAGTCACGCCTCCCCGCCCCCTGCACAGGAGCCGGACAGAGGGCCATCGTGCGCAGGGTCCCAGGAAGCCCGTTTCACTTTCTAGGAGCAGAGTTCGGGGACCTGTCTTCGTTTTGCTGCCCCTGTTGGAACTGTATCCTGCGCATTCACCACCTACTCTGCCCCCTCCCGCTGTCCACTGCTTCCGATGCATCACAGGAGGGTACAAAGGACAGGGCTGGGCGACACCATGAAGTCCAAGTGCAATGACTTCTCAGGCCCAACCCCAACCCAAACCGGCCAGAAGCAGCAGGGGCAGGCGGGATTTTGAAGCAAAAAAAATCCTTTCCTTACCTTTTGTTTCTGCTGCTTCATATTCCCCTTCTATCTATTTTCTTTGCTTCTCTTTTCCTCTCCACCCTCAAATTTCATACCATCCTGTACCTAATGTATCTAGGAACTCTGCTATGATAAATACATTTCTCCTGGGATACACACCGCCAGTGAAGGGAATGTTTTCATTCCCGTCTTACCGGTGAGGAAGCTGAGACGGGAATAGTCCAATGGCCGAGTGCGAAGCACAGACCCCGGCATGGCAGCAGGCCAGCCTCCCTCACCCTCCCCGCTGCACCACCACCAACCCTGACCTTCCTTCCCTATTCTCCAGCCTCCCCTTCCCCTCGCTTTCCTTTTTTACCCTTCCCCTTCTCTCTAAGGAGTATGTCTATAATTAGAACAGGGAAAGCGAATGCACAGCGGACGTACCTGGCTAAGGGCTTTCACACACAGTGTCTCAATAAATACTTCCCACAGTTCAATAAGGTAAATGGCATGCATTCACTCAACTACGTACAGGTACTGGACACTGTGTGGCAGACACCATGGCCCCCCAACTGGGATTATCTCCTGGAAGGCAGGCCCACTGTAGTACAGGCTTCCCCGGCTAGGAGAGTGTTCTAGAAACCCATCTGTATCAGTGTACCAACTGGCATCGTTGTGAGAGGCTGCATTCGGCTTCAGTGAATTTTTTTGAAGACTCTTCCAACACGTTTGCACGTTTCATGATGGGTGACTTACAAGCACACCTGCCCACACTGCACTGAGTGTTCAGCAGTTTTTGACCAGAAACAGCATGACCCCCAGGCCCCACCCTCCTTATTCACTCGATCTTGCCTACAAGCAACTTATTTTTTGTTTCCCTGGATGAACAAAGTCCTCCAAGGGAAACTTTTTGCAAATATGGAAAAGGTGAAACAAAAAATGGCAGAAGCGCTAAAAGGCATCAGAATCAATGAGTTCAAAAACTGTTTTGAGCAGTGGAAAAAGCATCTCGATGGGTGTATTACATGAAATGGAGAGTTCTTAGAAGGTGGCTGAAGTTTAAACATCTAAGAAGAAATACACAATTTTTTATAAATAAATTCTGGTTTCTTTTGGGTTCCTCCTTGTAGATGCTCCAAGTGAGATAAGTTAAAAAAAAAAAAAAAGACTCAACTCCTGCCCTCAAGTCACTCGGGGTCTAGCGGAAACTACCATTGTCACTTGTTTTCAAAGGAGGCTCGGAAGAATTAATTCACCTCCTTGCGGTCAGAGTTCAGACTTGGAATCCTCCTTTTGGACTCCAGATTCCAAGCTTTCCAGCGGCACAGAATCCTGTGGATATCAGGGAAAAAACACAGCTTCCCAGAATCAGCCTTCATCTTCAGCTCTCTGAACAGGAAAGAAGAGAGGGAGGGAGAGAGAGGTGGGGAGACAGGGAGAAGCGGATCCTTGGCCCCCATCCCACTGTACCCCAAGGCAATGAGCCCCCTACGAATCCTCCCTTTTCCAGCTGGGAGGGGATGCGCTTCGGGAGGCCCTGGGGTTTGCCCAGGTGGTGTGTAAACCGGAGAATTGCAGGGGAGGCGTGTCACTATGCACCTGCCTCCTGTGGGCTTTTTTGTTTTTGGCTTTCACAGCCTCTGGCTGAACAAAGAAGCTTTGCTTCTCACCCTGGGTCTCGCAGAAGAGAGAATTTCAATTCTCTGAGCTAAGCGGAAGAAGGCTCCTGCTGCCCCTGGGCCAGCAGTAGGGTCAGAGACAAGACCCCCCAGCTCCGAGCCACCCCCTCCCCGCAAAGATTATGTCACCGATGGTGACGATGACAGCATTTAACCTGTATTGAGCTTTTATGGGCCAAGCACTGTGCTAAGTGCTATTACGTATGCATGTCGCCCACACAACCAACTCTGCGAGGAACATACTATCATCACGCCCTATGGTCAGGCCCTGGGTGACGTGACCTAACTCGCCCAAGACCTCGTTAGCAGGTGACGGACCAAGGGTTGGAGCGCAGGCAGTCGCGCTCCAGCACCCTGCACACGCACCGCTGCACAGAGCTGTCTCCCTGCAGAGGGTGGAAAGCACGTGGCAGTGCTCAGTGAATATCAGTTTCCTCTTCTCTTACAACATTTCTGGGGAAGTTGATTCATACAAATCTCTCCCTCCCTGACCTGTCAGCCACTCTCCATTCTTCTATCATGCAGCCAAATCTATAGTTAGGTGGGAAGACCATCTTAGCGTCTCACTTCCATCTCTCATGCTGCAGATGAGCCTCAGAGTCCTCAGCTGGCTGCCCCAAATCAAATATTTTGTGCCGTCACAGGCTTTCCCTGCTATTCCCATGTCCCTGGGTGATTCGGGAGCACATTAACATTTAAGAACCACTGCTCTAGAGAGCATTTGTGCTTAGCTTCTTGGAACAACCATTTATCATATTTCATAGTTTTAAAGAAAAACAAAACAAAAACATAGGAAGCCAGGCACCCTGGAGGAGCTGACAGGATAACCTCTGACCTGTGGCTTAGCATGAGAAGGAATGCACAGTGAGCCTGGTGGCTGTGGCTACCCCCTCCCCCCAGTGGCTCCACCTCCCACCCCCCCTGGCTGTGTGGACTTGTAAATGGCCTGGGAGGAGGGGAGGGGGCGGACAGAAGAGAGCTCTGTACTTGTCACACAGGGCCTGGGCCAGGCCTGGGTAGCCAGGTGCCTGCCCCTTACAGGAAAACAGTTTTCTCAGGTTGAAGTTTACCTCCTGCTCTGGGGACCCCCTGGAGGAGTTGCTGCCATTCTCTTTCATTAGACAAGGGCCGGGGGTACGCAGTGGGGTGGGACCCCTGGGAGAAGAGGAGAGGAGAGGAAGAGGGTTTTGTGTTGTGCAGGCAGGAACGGGAGGTGGGGCAGCCTGGGTCAGATTGAGCCACAGAGACCCCCAGGTCCATAATTCATCCTAATGAAGGGTCTCTGTAAACCTGCCATGCCCTCGGGTGTCGGCAGGAAACTCCTGGCCATTTTGCTGACACGGGTCCCCAGTCGTGCAGGTGCTAACGGCCTCTTTCCTCCCGGGGCTTTTATGGCAGGTGTGGGAACGACTGAAGACTGAATGCTTTAGAACCTTCTCCCATCAGGGTTTCGGGGGTGGGGAGAGGCTGCACTGAGGGTCTGCTCTGGGAAGGCCCGGAAGGCACCAGAAGCCCCTCCACGCAGCAGCAGCAGCGGCAGTAGCAGCAGCTGCACATACCCCTGTTCAGCAGAAGTTAGCGGGGGCGTCAGGAATGGGCAGAGGTGGTTTCAGGAGGAAGCTGAATAGAATGAGTTATATTCAAAGCAGCTCTAGCCCCCCAAATTTATAAAAAAGTCATCCCAGGCCAGACCCCGCACTGTGCTTTTTTTATCTACCCTGTCTTACTGCTCGAAACACAGGCACATCAGCACAGAATTTCGGTGGAGAAAACGGAAGCTCGGGGTGGCTGAGCGATTTGCCCACAGCCACACGGGTGGAGAGCTGCAGGCCGGCACCCGAGTCTGAGCCAGTCTGACACAGACCGCGCCTCTCCTAACGCCTAGGGAGTATTGTACCAGGTACAATGTGTTCGTCTTCCCTGTGAACATGAACAACTCCCTGTACTATTAATGCATTTTCTCCCTGAAGACAGAGCCCAGGGAGGCACAGGAGTTCTCACCAGGGGACACGGTGACTGTCCGTAGTGAGAACTCGGCGGCCTATGGTTGTCCCAGCAACTCCCCCTCGAATGGAAGGAACACCAGGCCAAACCCACCCCTGCGTTCTGTGGGCGGCTTCAGATTCTCAGTCTTCTCCAGCTTTTTCTCTTTTCCCCTAGGACTCCCCAGGAAGCTCAGACACTGAAGATACCCGGCTCCTATTTTTACGCTCTGAATTTTTTAAAAAATCTACAGAGCTTCCAGTTTTAATTTTTGACCAAAGATCTAGTTAAGATAACTTCTGGAGTAATTATTACTTTTTTAACATGATACAAAATTTAGTTTCATTTAAAGTTAAAATATGTGCAATAAGACAAAGGAGTAATTTTTTCTTACACCGTATGTCTCACTTATTTCCAAGAGTAATGAGACAGTTTATTTTTAAAAAGTCACACACAGACTTCCCCCACCACCCTGCAGACCTCACAGGGTTGGATATCTGTCCATGGATGCTCCATATCTGCCCTTCCCAGCCCAACACTCAGGGAGCAGAGTGTGTGTGTGCTCATGTGTGTGTGTGCACATGTGTGTGGACATGCGGAGGAATGGGGGAAACGACTAATGTACTTAGTTCAGAGCACCCTGGCAACCGTGGAGAAAGTGGAGAAATGGCAGCTCTAGATGCGATGATGTTTAACGCCTCCTTCGTCAGCAACTGCGTGCAATTCCCTGCTCCTTTCAGCTCGGCTCAATCCCGCTTCTTCCTGGCCTCAGCAGCACCGCGCACGGAGTCACGGAAAATGTGTTCCCGGAAGCTCGACACAGGGCATAAGCATGGTCTGAATGTAGCCATTTGTCTTTGAAAGGGGCCAAGGTTTTCCCTTTTGGGTTATTGATTTTAAGCTGGTTACTCTGAAACAAATGATGCAGAATGAAGCTTTGACGCTCCCCCATTTCCCCTTCTTGCCTAAGAGATTCAGAGGCACAGGCCTACTCCCCCCAGGAAATCTTAGGAGGTTTGCCTTAGCCTTATTTGAATTAAGTGCAGTCGGTCAACAGAAACGTGCCTGTTTGCGAGATCAACCCACGTCCCACCGAAACGAAGATTTCCCTGCCATCCACGTTCCCGCTCTTCCTCAACCACCTGTAACCTGCCTCCCTCCTTTGAAATCTCAGATCCCTACCCCCTCTTCCTACGTTGTCCAGAATGACACATCTGCCCAATTTTACCTTGCTGTCTTTGGAATGTTCACGCTTATGTAAATTTCCCTTGCACACATATTACAATTTTACTTTCTCCTGTTAACCTGTCTCTGTTCGTTTGATTTTTAGCCCAGCTAGAAGAATGTACAAGGTGGGAGGAAAAGCATTTGGTTTTGGCTCCCAAGTCTCACAGCTCCAAAGCAAATGGAGTGATCACAGAATCAGATAATCGGATCTTTATGGAATAACTGCCACATGTGACATAACTTAACCATGTAAGAATTTGGCTCCTTTGGTTGCAGGTAAGAAGCTCTTTCTCTCAGTACTATTTGCAGCAAGCTGGTCACCCCAGAGAGGAAACAGGACACAGAAAGCCCCCAAACTAACCTCATCATTGACCTATTTGCATTTCCCTATCAAATACATATGCTAATGTACATACATGTGTGAACGCACATATACATATGCATGTGCAGAAGGAGGACATAAACCCGTTTCTTCAATAGAACAGATTTATAGAAAGAGACTCTCCGGGTTAACTGGGATCTTAACGCTTGATCGGTCCCCCTCCGAAGCACACAGGCCAGAAAATGACTCCGCGGAAGAAAAGATCACAACTACAACAAAAAGGGGAACGGTGCCGAGTGCCATCAACAGGCCTTAGTTAAACTTCACACAACCACAGGCTGCTGAGAGCTGGGGTGCAAGCTGGCCAACAGGAAATTGTCCGTGACCCCCTGCTCTTCAAAGGGAGGCCCCCCTGCCCCCATGAGTTTACCAGCCCAGAGTTTAATCCGCCATCTCTGCGCACTCCACCCGGGCTCCACGGGGAACCCCGACGGCTGTCAGGGCTGCGGTCCGCCGCCACTGCCTCTGCGACACGCAGCACTGCACGGAGGCCGGGCGCCAGGGAGCCAGCACGCTAGCCACCCTTCGGGAGTTCCTCCTTCCCTTTCCCAATTTTTAACGCCCCCGGGAGAGACCTAGAATTTTAGTCTGTGTGGCAGTTAAAGAGGGAAAGCTCACCGGTGGCTACCGAGAGTACCCACCCGGAGCGCAATGGTCCCTCCCGGCTCACGGGGCCTGCCTCACTCAATAGCGCCCTGCCTTAGGGGCCCCGTGCCTCCTCCCTTCTCTTGGAGAGCAGTCTCGATCTTACTGACGCTCATGCTTGGCGTGCGCACTCTCCCCATCGTGTGCTCACCTGCGTGTAGGAATCAGAGGAAGGAATCCCAGAATCCTCACCGCCACCCCTTTTGTTCCCACTGTGTGTGTGGGGGGGCGGGAGGTGGTAGCTGCAGCACCTCGGCCCTCTCATACCAGGGGCTGCGAGCTTGCAGCCCAGTCCTCGCCTCACACGGCCGTGCTGGTCCACTGCCACTCTCTTTCGGGGGGCCAGCAAACTGAAGCTGCGGCTTACGTGTTAAAATCAGGATGTCTCACACACAAAAATTAAATTTTCAGTTTATTTTGGGGAAAAAAATCAGCAACGGCTGGCAAGCGGGGTCCAAGCCCCTGCATGACAAATGCTGTGTGGCGTGGAGTGGGGGGTGGGCAGCCCCCATATTTGGAGGGCAGGTGGTGCCTGCTGAGGGGGCCCCGGCGGCTGCGCCAGAGCTGGCCCATTTGGCTCCTCAGGGAAGAAGAGGCCCCTTTTCCCAATTCACACTTAGGCCCCTGACCAGCCTCACCCATTCACACCACCTGCCTCTCCCAGCAGGAGTGTCTAATCCCTGTACAGACAGCGAGAACTAGCAACTATAAAGTTTTTACAAGGTCAACCACACTGACGCACTGATTAGATTTCTCCCCAGGTTTTAGAGAAAATTCTTATGGGGTTGCCATCCAAGTCCAATCTTTTCTAGACCCCAGGTTTTTTACTTTCTTACATTTAGGCCTCACTTGTGCTCAGGCTTATTTGCTTCGCTGGACCCTGGAAAGACACACAACTTGACTCTTGGAGCCAGAGTAGATCGGCTGGAAATGCGTGTGCCTTATTACACCCCTGAGCTTTGGAGAATGAGAACAGCGGTCCAGTTTCTCTGTGCAGTGGCCTGCCATCCCTGAGGCTGTCACCAACCTCGGGCTTCTGCTTTTACGATGCCTTCTGACCCCGTGAGCAGACCTGGGCAATAGAATGCAAATCATTCCTGCTGTCAATTAATCCCATGGAAACTGTGTCAGCGAACACAGCAGTAAAAGAGGGGGGCAGAGAGCTGTTTTCTCTGGCCTTTTCCTACTCGGAGATAACCTGCAAAACCTAAAGGACTTTTAATCGTCCACATCCGGGCCACAAGCATGGTTGTTTAGCCTTAATGAAAACGAATGGAACGGGAACAAGAAGGAAGTAGCTGCTGAGAGTCAGAACCGTCTGGGATCAACACGCAAACCAAACGCAGCCTGCCCGGCTCGGCCAGACGGGACATGGCCTTTGAGGGACCGGCAAGTGGCCCGCAGTGCTCACCCCGGTCCCAACATGGAGCCGCCCTTTCCCTGGTCTCTGGAATAACCAAGAACCTGCGATCTCATGAGAATCCCTCCTGTGACTCTCACCGCAGGGGAGCGCGTGTGGCCATGGCACTGACAGCAGAGACAGGGCCGTGGCCAGGCAGCGCCGTCATGCCCTCCTTCACACACAGCCCGGCGGTGGCATTTCTGAACTGCAGCTGACCGGGCCATGGAGCACCAGCCTGACGCCCAGAGAGTCAGCCTTTATGCCCTGCGCACTCCCCAAATCATTTGCTGGAGGCCTGGATTGAGGTAGTGAGCTTCCGCAGGAAACACGCTGGCCTCGCCTAAAGCCACCGGCGGGTTTGCGCATAGCCACGCGTGTCCTTCAGAAGCTCTAGCATCCCAATCGATCACCATTCTCCTGGGAGAGGGGTCAAGGCCGAGGGGCACCACCCCGTTTTTTGAGCTCAGAGATCACACAAGCTCGTCACTCCATTCTGCGCATGAACAAAACATGAAGGACTCTCAGGAGGGCGCATAGCTAGGAACAGGAACCCGGGAACCAGAGTCACTCACTATTTTGAGTGCTAAAAGTGTGTCGCAACACCTAATCCCTCCCCACGTGCTTGCTTCACCTGCCATCCTGTTCTTCCCTGACCAATTACAAGGGGGGGCTTCTCTGGCTTCTAAGAGGGTGGGCAATGGAGGCAGGAGGGCAGGAAGGGCCCCTAGATGCTGATACCAAAGCCTCCCTAGGTTTGTAGCGGTCCTGCCGCTGCTTTCTGGGCTGATGACTCTCCAGAGGCTCCACAGTAGGACATGAAGGAGGGAACTGAGCCACTGTCCCTCCTATGGTCGGGGGCTGAGAAAAGCCTGTCCTCCCTCCTCAGTTGCTCCTGTCTCAGCCAGCAGGTATCTGGAAGACGCAACGTGTGTCACAAAGGGTCATCTCGTGAAACGCTGACATCCTCACTGCCCCCTACACGCCTGTCAGTTTTAGTTAGAAGTCATTCTTTACCACCACAAAAACAACAAAAACAATGGCTGCTGGAACAGCCGACCACAAAAGAATCACAGCATAAAACTGGCATTTCCGAACCAGGGATTTACGACCAAGCCCGGCGTGGGCAAGGTCAGAGAGAGGGAAGTGTGTGGAGGGAGCAGGAATTACACCACCCCAAGGCCCAGCCCCTGCTGGCCACAGCCACAGGTTTCTCCATCCTTCACTCTGGCGTTCTACCACTGACTTCAGGGGCTTCTTTGGGGGTGGCAGGCCCCTGTGTGGCTGGAAGCTTCCAAAACTTCTTCCTGGTGCTGGAACCAAGGTTCTCTCAGAAGGCCTCTGCATCTGTGTGTGCTGCTTCATTTTGGGAGAAGGAAACGGGTTCCTCAAACCCTGCAGCAGGCTTGGGAGGGGCTGGTGTCTGTACCTGATCTCCTGGGATCACGCAAAGGCCTCCTGCAAGTAGCTGCTGGCCTGGGCTGCATTCCCTTCTGCTGCAAGGGAATCCAAACACTGCCGCTTGCCTCCTTTTCCCAAACCCACAAGGCCCTGCACCATCTGCCTTGTGCCTGCCCTTCTGCCCCTCTTGGCGAAGCCCTTCCCTTGGGCTGTTGGATCTCTGCTCACATCTACCTTCTTTCAGACCCTGGAGAGGCACCTTGTGCAGCGGGGCTCCTGTGTAAGCCTTGCTCTCTCTCTCTGGAAGGTCGCAGCAGGTCACCGCCTCCCTATACCCTCAGCTCACACACCACTCCCTCCTCAGGGAGCCCTAATGACCCTCCTCCCTGATTGGGGGGGGGCACTGTTGTGTTTTTCTAAGGCTGCCCTACCTCCCCTTCATACCCCGGCCACTGTTTGCCCTTGGGGGCTGAGCTGACCAGTGCCTGTCTTTTCCATTTCGGTGAGGGTCCCAAAGAGTCTGTCCGGCCCACCATCTTTGTAGCTCCCGGCACCACAGGGCATATCCGCCCTCTCCTTGACTACCCGTCCTTCACATCAAAGCTTGGACTTGGTATCAGTCAAGGACCGACCAGGAAAATTGAAACCACTTTAAGTATTTATTTAAGGGGGAGTTTAATGTGGGGGAATTGGTTGTGCAAGTGACAGAGGAGCTGAGAGCCACGAGAGGGTGCTGAGCTCTCCCACAGAGAAGCACAGCGGGAGGCCATCCCCACCGCTCCCAGGCACAAAGGGAACAGGTGCCCTTCCTGGAGCCCAGGGACCTGTCCGGCAGGAGAGGCAACCACAGAGGAGACATGGCCATGACCAGAGAGGCTCCTGAGGCAAAGAAGAAATATCCTGGCCTCTCCCTCCCAGCCCCCGGCCCCGCGTCTCCCACGAAGGCCTCTCCTTGCTGGGACACAGATGGAGACAAGCTCACGTGAGAATCTGGGAACCATGGCGGGCAGGTACTGGCTGCCCTGAGCCACAGGAGCAGGGAAAGTGAATAACACATCAAGAGCCAGCAGTCCTGAATTCCCCTGAGAATGCTTTCTTGGCCCTGCCCACCCCAGGCTTAGCATCTTCAGTCCTCCCCAGATACAATTATTTCCTAATCCGTAGAACCTCTGAACGTTACTTTACCTGACAATCTTATTTTACGTCCCATGAGATGGAATTAAGAATCTTGAGAGGAGGAGCTTATCCTGGATTTCCGGGGTGGGCCCTAAAAGCCATCACGAGCATCCTTATAAGAGAGAGGCAGAGGGAGACAGACACACAGAGGAAAAGGTAAGTGAAGACAAGAGATAGGGGTGATGCAGCCACGAGCCAAGGAATGTCGGGAACCCCCCGAAGCTGGAGGGGCAGTGAGCGAATTCTCTCTCTGCTGGGGCCTCCAGAGAACGTCAGCCCTGCCGAGGCCTTGCTTTCTGACCAGTGCCCTTCAGGACTGTGAGAGGATTCTTCTCTGTTGTTCTAGGCTGTGAGTTTGGGGTGATTTGTTACAGCAGTTTAGAAGACTAACACCAAACCCCCCATTACGCTCCCAGCAGCACTCAGTGCTTGCCCCTGAGGCCCACGGTCCCTTTGCGTTGACATGGCCACTCCATTATCTCCTCTGTGCTACTAGACTGACCTCCCTGAGGGCAAGGCTGTGTCTTAGCCAGTCATTTCCCTGGTGCTCAGCACAGTGATTGACATATAAGGGAGACAGATATGTATTACATTGAATTTAGGTTCTATGCCACACCTGATCTTTGACCTCTTACTTAGGACCATGCTGCCCAACGAAGAGGTTAGTACATTCTAACACTTTTAGCCACATACCCATACCCCACTCTGCCGGTCCCTCTGCCCTGTGATCCGGCCCCACCTTTCAAGGCCCTGCAAGGGACGCTCTCCACTTTAAGGGCAGAAAACACAGTCTCCCAGGGGCAGCTGTGTTCCACTCTGCCACCCTTCCCACCCATCGTCCCTGAGAGCGCTGGTGAGCCACTGGGAAAAAGCCCCTCTTCCACCCAGCTCTCCTCTTGAGTCATCCCACACACAGCCGTGGGCCAGGTCAGAGTTTCACTGGAGCCCCCTGCGTTGACAAGCTAGAAGCCAAGCACCAAAGCGTTGGACAGCGTTCTTCCGAGTAGCTAATTAATGAGGCAATAAGCCACCCTGGTGGTCCGTGAAGCAAGGATCCTCGGTCATGGGATTAGTTTCTAGGGAGACAGTAGGAAAATGACAACAAGGGCAGGTTTGATGGGACCTGAGGCTTCCTTGGTGCTGCTCTCTGCCTGCTTGCCCTGCCCACAGGGCAAAGTGGACATGCGCAGAGTCCTGCAATGAGGCTGGGATGGCCTGGTAATTAGTTATCACTCAGTGGTGCGGGCATGAGCTGGATGGGGGTGCCTTCTGGAAATCGCATTACCCAAGCGGGCAAGTCCTGGGGAAATCACAGAGGGGACCTGAAAAGTGGCTCAGAGGTGGGTGGGGTCAGTTAGGATACAGGTCCTGGTTGACCCACAGGGGACAGGAGGTGAGCTGTGGCAGCTGCTAAAGGCCATGAGTGGAGAGCAGATACTCATGCAGAGTAGCAGCATTTGAAGGAAAGGAGGATGAGTAATAGTGGATGTTCACCATTTAATTTTATTTACTCCTGCTCCACTCCACTCCGCTCCACCCCATTCCACTCCATTTTTAGTTTTCTGTGTCCAAAGTCTTAGGGGAAAGTGCAGTCTGTCTTCCACTCTAGAAGTCAGAATGGCCAGATCACTTTCCTAGCCTCCTTTGCAACTAGAGCAGGCATGTGACGTAGGCTCAGCCAATCAGATACCTCTGACTGGGACGTGGCATCTGCACCTTTGATGAGAATGCAGGGTCGGGCGGCACGCAGAGTGCCTGGCGGGGCGGCAGTGCCAAGAAGGCTGTCTGTGCGCAGGTCCAGCGTCCAGAGTTGACAGGGGCAGTGGTCTTCTCGCCATCCTGGCCCTGCGTGGCGCTGGTGCACCAACTGTCCTCTTCCCACCCCCACCTGGAGCCCAAGTTTTAGATGTCTAGCAATCCTGAGAGCCACTTGATTGACTTTCTAGAGAGAAATTTTTCGTTTACCTGGGCCAGCGTGGACAGTCTGTCCCTTGGAACAATTAACCAGAGTGTCCACTGGCTTCTTCCTAGATGCTTGGGGCAAGTGAGAAAAGCTAGCCTTGCTTTATTCAGAGCACAGTTCGGAGAAATGATTTGCCATTTTTTTTTTCTTTCATAGCATAACACGTTGGGTATTTTTGTCAGGTCTCTTTGAAGTACAAGTGACAGAAACTGGTTTAAGAACAATGAAATTTATTTATAACTTTAAAGTGTGAGGGTTCACAGGATCCAGGTACAGCTGAATCTGGTGAGGAAAGTCATGTCAAGAACTCTCTCTCGCTTTCCTCTTTACTGGCTTCCTTCTTAGGCAGGTCCTGTTCGCACGGGGCTCCTCCCGGATCCCCCCCGGCTGGTACCTTAGCAGCTCCAGTAGGGGAAACAGCCCTACTTTCCCCACAAGTCCAGCAGAATCCTGGACGAACCATTGGACATACTTGGGTCACCTGTCCCTTCTCACCTGTGGCCAGGGTTGGTGGGGTGCAGGGCAGGGGCTGACTGGCCCAGGCCTGGACTGTGCTGTGGAATCAAGTCCATCGCTCAGTTTAATGTTCTCAGATTTTGCTGAAGACTCTCACCCACAACTTCCCCAATGTATGGGTGTTACTATTTTAGAACAGGGTAACTCATGCTTTTTAAATTTTTCATTCTTTTACAACAATTAACATGTTATTAGTAGTTTAGTCACGCTCCCCTATTGGTTGTTCCAGATATGACAGGTAGTGGCTGTTGATTATAAACTGATGCTCCATTCATTCGTCACCCACTCCAAAAAAATTATATTACAATGCAAAGGAGCAAAAGGGACTTTATTATAAGGACTGGCTTGAATCAGCTGCAATTTGTTAACCGTTAAGGCAGGTAAAAATCTATTATTATTTAAAACAAAGAACTTGTAAGAGCAACAATTCCTACCGCTCACTGCCAGTAGCAGACTTTCATTAGGTTCATGGTTCATTAACTATGTTCCCAGGCTGCTCTAACCTCTTCCTATCGGTGAGCTCACATCACAGTCCTAACCTACTGTGGAACTGGGATTATTATTAATCCTACTTTAGTGATGATGAAACGAACAGAAATATAAAGAACAGGCCCCCAAATCAAACAGCTAATAAATGCTGCAGCCATGACCTGAGACCAGTCACTCTGCTCTGCATTCTTACCCACTGTGCTATCCTTCCTCCATGTGTTAATCCGACTTTGTGCTCCAAGAGCCCAGTGAGGTGGGTGTGATCCCTGTGTTACAGATGAGGATGCTAAGGGAGGCTCATGAGTTCACACCATTTGTGACCTTCACACCAAGGTCACAGAGCTAACGAAGACTTTGGGCCAGAATTCAAAGCCACTGCCCTTAACCACCCCCCAGCATACTGCAGACCCCCCGGGTGCAGAGCGCCGCTGACACCCCGAGGTGCACAGGGACAGACACGTCGCTTTCGAAAAGAGGTTGGCAAACTCAAACCGGCCACGGCCACCCCTAGTCATCTGCGTACCGTCTATGGCTGCTTTCCTGGTATGAGAGCAGAACTGAGCAGCTGTGAAAGAGACCGCATGTCCCACAAATCCCAGAATATCTGCTGTGTGACTCTACAGGAACAGCTTGACAACAGACCCCTGCCTGGACAGGATCTGGGATGGCTCTTGTCTCACTGGGTCCACTTTATATTGACAGGGACCACCGTGGGGTAGACAGGGACAGCAAGGGACAGCTGCCTCCCTACAACCTAATCCCAGAGGCAAAGTCTGGCAATCATCTCTGTAGCTTTGAAACTTTGTGTCCTGGTGCCTGCCAAGTGCTCAAAGTCGGGGCACACCCTCATTTCAAACAAGAGCCCCAAATCTGGCACCCTACTCAGTCCCTTCTTACAATACATTGTATAACTACCGCTCATCCTGGGAGCACATTCAAGTTCTCCAACTGGGTGGGTTTCCTCATGTCAAAAATATGAACGCAGAGTGGTTTCACCCACACCACATCTGTCTGGCACTTTCATACGTTATAGCAACTATTTTAGAAACAGCATTTTTCCTCCTAATGCTTAAAACCAAGTCTAATTGTCCAGTCCGTTTTACAAAGCCCTGAGAGGCAGAACAAGTTCTCTGGTGGCCTCATGCTAGAACATGATGTGAAGAAATCACAGTATCGTGGGGAGTGGGGACCAAGAAGAGTGAGCTCCCACCCCTAGTCTGGCAGGATGGATGGACCCCAGGGCTCTGTCCAGCCTTATTGTAAGCACCCATGACCTTCCCACCTGCTGCCTCTCTCAGAGTGGCCTGGTGTGACAAGAGGTGTGAGGCTTTAACTTGCTTTTATGACCTCCACTGTGATAAATGACTTCCCTCCGTGCTAATGGTCTGCTTCCCCTCCCCAACCCTCCACCTTCTCCTGCCTTTGAGGGGGCCGCATCAGTCACTGTCCTCATTGCCCAGTGACCCAGTGACATCACTGTCTGTCTAGCCCCATTGTTCCCTTCTTGTTGTCTCTCTTCCTGGCAGCACGTTCCTCCCCCATTGTCCCACCTATCAGAATCATGTCCACCCCTCAGTGTTCTGCTCAAGAGTCTTACAATGTGCACACAGTACTGTTCAAATCAATTTCAATTAAACCAGGAGTCCATGCATGCATTCTCCTGGTCACAATGTAAGAGCATTACAGATAGGGCTGACGCCTCTATTGGCAAAACCCTCCAAGCTCCGCTCTCCCTCAAAGGCAAGTGTTACTCCCTGTTTAGTGCCTATCTTCCCAGCGTCCTTTCTGTGCATTTGTACATCCACGTAGGAACTGGTGGAAAGTATGCAACATGTTCTGCTTGGTTTACACAAACGGTAACGTCCTTGATGTTTTCCACTCAACAGTCCCTCCTGGAGATTTTTCCATAGGACTCAGTATAGATGGAGGGTATTCTTTTCATCCGCCATAGTTGGAGTACGGCACTCCTCTTCTGATTGACAGGTTGTTCCCAAGTATTTGACAGTAAAATGATGATGTTATAAACATCCTTGTCTATGCCTCCTTGTGCACTTGTGAGAGTCTCCAGGGTAGATTATATATTAGTTGTTGTTTTCTAATTGTTGACAGCAGAGGTTGGCAGGTGTTTTTTCGTAGAGGGCCAAGTAGTAAATAGTTTAGGCTCTGTGGGCCCGTCACAACTACTCACCTTTGCACTTGTGTTTCGAAAGCAGCCACAGACAAAACGTAAACCAATGGGTGTGGCTGTGTCCTAATCAAACTTGTATACACAACGAACCCCTTTTTTGGGTTTTATGGCTATTTCTAGAAGAGGACTCCAAAGCACCAGTGATTACCGACATTTACCAAGCCCATTAGATGGGCTGTGCCCATTGCTACATGCTTGGTCTGCATTATCTCATTTAATCCATTCAACACTCCCACGAAGTAGTAGAATCGCTAAAGCTCAGTGATAGTAAATAATTCTCGAAGGTCACAAGGTTGGCACCTGGTAGAGCTGGCATCGCTGTCCAGGTAGCACAACTCCAGGGCTCGTGGTTTTAGCCATCACGCACAATGATGTCTTTCCACTGTTACGGGGAGAAGAGGCAGCATGCAGTCGGGTCAAAATACAGCCAGTCAGTAATGTAAGCCACAGATGGAGTGGGCAACTAAGAATCTGGCGGTGCTGGTGGACCATCTCCCCAGGAATGTGTATACACACTTTGCCTGCAATTTTGGGTCATGCAGAGAGCTCCTGAGGGGCACCCAGGAACCTCAGGGCAAGATTCCCTATAGGACCCAGCGTGGCTGGGCATCCATCCAGGGCTGCCGCACCACCACCTGCCTGCTCTGCCAGCAGCATGCACCTGCCCTGCCCACAGCACTGACACTCTGTAACACTCAGCCCCCTTTTCTGGAGAGGGATTCTCGCTTTTCTTCCTGCTTGATCCATTAAGTTTGAGAAGTGGCAGTAAAGCCGGCTTGTGTTTCACCCACTAGAGGATGAAAGGAGGATGAATGGATGAATAGATGGGTAAGTGGGTGGGTGTAAAGGAGGGAGGGGAAGGGGGAAAGGAGGAAAGGGGAAGAATAGAGGGTAGGTGAGAGAAGGGAAAAAAGAATCCCATTGTTAAATGTATATGCACCTCTTTTTTTAGCTGATACAAACATACTTTACTTAACACTTCATGAAGTAGACAGTCTCCTTACAGAGAACTGCTCTATATGTCCTTTGCAAATTGTATTTACCTATTGCCTGCTGTGCTTTCACCTCCTAGCGACAGTTGGGGGATGGATTAAGACCATCAAGGGCAGACTACCAGGGGGATGTTCATTCTGTAAGGAAAGGAGTCACGCACGGGCTTGGGGCAGTAGGCTACAAGCGCAGGAGGCGGTCAGTGTAACAGTGGTGTTTTGCAGTGTGCTCTGGAGTCCCCAAAGACCCCCAAATTCTGCTCCCCACCTGACTTTTGTTAGGTCCAAACCCAAGTCCCCAGGCACAACTCGGAGAATTAAGCGCATTTTCCACTCCTTTTCTGCCAACTGCAAAGCCGAGACCTGCCCAGGCCTGAGCTGTTAAAAACATAAGAGGGGAACCCTCAAGGGGCCTGGACCAGGGACCATTCAAAAAGTCCTCCTTCTTTAAACAGTTTTTAATATACTCGACAAGTGCTTACTCCCAGCTTGAGGAAAACCTGTCGGAAGAGATGCCTGGAGCAAAGAAAAGCCCTGAGTCCGGGCAGGGTGCCCGCACCTTCCCGACGGTGATCACCAGGCCGCAGTTTGGCTTCATTTCTTCTGGAGAGCTGGCCTCTTCTCATCGTGGTGCTTCACTGTTTGGGGTTCATTATTCAGTCGCCAATGACTCCAGGAAGCACCTCCCTTTCCGTGGAGCTGAGGGGCCAAGCATCTTTCCTTCTACAAGAAGAGCCTCATTGTTTTTAGCGTGGGCACCCCTTGCCTAGACCACGGCCGTGTTGCACACTCACCCTGCACATACGACCAGTAACTAAGCACAATCCTAGGCACCTTTTTGGCCCGAGTGTGAGTCCACACATTGCAGACGCAGCAGGTTTTCTGTCCTGGGCCCAGAGACTTAGGAGAGACTATTTAATGACACTGAGCCAGAATATGAAGAAACGCTGGCAGGCACAGAGCACCCCATCTACCGGGGGATTCACTGTCTGACCCCACACACCACACGACTCAAGCTCTTGGTGTTTTCAGCTCTGACGATCCAGAAAGGGAGATGTCGCACACAACTCTGTAGATGTGAGACAGCTCAGCCAGCAAACACAACAGCAGAAGTGGGCGAAATGGATGTGCCCACCTATGAATGCGTCAAATGACACAGGAGTTGCATGTGGACTGCTTCTGACAAAGATGTCACTTGAAATCCTAGACTTCTACCCTGCTGCACGGGGTCATTACAATGGGCGACTGTTCAGGCACAAGCAGCAGGATTCACATGTTCCCAGCCTGCTTGTACTTCTCCCTCTCAAAGGGGCATTTCTTGAGCAGTCAGAGGAATTCTGCTGATTACATCGCCAGCACAGTGCATTCCAGGGGGCGGGAGGGTCACACACCTGGGCGGGCAGGAGAAGGCCAGAATGCTGAGCTCCGAGGTCAGAGCTCGGATGTCAGCCTTCTCCGGGCAGCACAGAAGCTCAGGGCGGCTCCCAGCGGGCTGCCGAAGGTTTTGAATATTGGCTGCCTTGGCTTGACCTTCTCTAGGGATGGACTGAAGACTTAGGCAAGTGTCTTCTCCCACCCCACCCCTTCTCCCAGTCTTCTGCCATCTCATCTTCTGACTGTCCTTCCTTGTTTCTAGAATCCTCTGCTCAGCACAGAAGTTGCCCTCTGAGACCATAGTTCGTGTTTGCACAAAACAGGTGATTTATAGATGTAACCGCCCCAAAGATGGCAGCCTCGACATAATAGGGCTCAGGGTACTGCGGGGGCCCCGCTCTTATCCTCATGCTTGTGTGTGATGGCTAATTTCATGTGTCAACTTGACTGCCACGTGTACCCAGCTCAAACGTCATTTCTAGGTGTGTACATCAGGTTGTTTCCAGGTAAGTTTAGCCTTTGAATCCAGGGACCCAGTAGAGTAGGGGGCCCTCCCCGGTGTGGGTGGGCATCGTCCAATCTGTTGAGGGCTCGAATAGAACAAAAGGCAGGGGAAGGAGGGACTTGCCCTTCTCTGATTGAGTTGGGACATCTCATCTCCTCTTGTCCTGCCTTAGACCAGGGTTACACTACTGACCCCCAGGTCTCAGGCCGCTCGTCTCAGATGGATTTACGACATCAGTTTCCCTGGGTCTCCGGCTTGCAGACAGCAGATCATGAGATTTTTCAGCCTCCATAATTGTGTGAGTCAATTCCTTATAATAAACCATCATCATTCTCCACCCCCCCCTCCCCAGCCCCCGGTTCTGTTTCTATGGAGAACCCTGACTGAAACACTCGTGTGACTAATTCATCATCCACTCAATCATTTGTCATTTCTTAATTCACTCAGTTCTTCCCTCCATCCAGGCTTCCTCCTTTACATTGCACTTACTAGATGATACGGATACAAATATAATAATAATTAACACTTGCTGAGCACCTACTGTGTACCCCTCACAAGGTTGAATGTTTTCTAGATGTTGCTCCATTTTATCCTCAGGATGACACTTTGATCAGGTATGCTTGTTAGCCCTGTTTTACAGATATAAAGACCGATTCTCTAGGTGGGCCACACAGCTTTCAGGTGCAAGAGCAGGGGTTGAAATCAGGCAGTCTGGCTTCCCAGCCTGGCCTAGCCCTACCCGCATCAGGGGGCTGCCTGGCCTGCCACGCAACCTGGTTTCAACCTCAGTGCTGTGGGCAAGGGGCCAGGGGCTGTGGGGGCTGAGACACGGTGTGACAAGAGCTACTGTGGGAGTAAAGGGGCTGCAGGGGCATCTAGCCTTGCCTGAGGGGAGGGAAGACAAGGACTCTTGCAAGGAGGAGGGGACATCTAATGGGAGCCCTGAAGGCAAGTAGACTTCTGCCGGCTAGGAGAGGCGGGCCCAGGGGCATTTGCCGGGTTTAGCGCAACGTAGGCTGACTGACCACGAGCCACTTATTCCCTGGGGAGGAGATGTCGAGAGATGACTGGCCGTTAGCTTGGAGCGTCGTCTTCTGTTTCACCTCCACTTATCTAATCACCCATCAAGCTCTCCCCTGGCACCGCGGACGCTCAGGGCACGGCGACAGCAGAGTGGAGTGCACTGGCCCATGGGAGTGGGGAGGGGCAGGCCTGGAGCAGAGCCGGGCAGAGTGCGGGATCCAGTCCGAAGCCAGAGGAGACAAGGAAGGATGGCAAATGTGAGTCCCCCTGGGCCCAAGGAGACAATGATAAACACCACAGCTGGACAGGGAGGTGAGGGCAGCAAAACACTCTGGACTTAACCACTGGGTTCAGTCCTCATGTGACTGCATGGGAGCTCCAGGAACTTGGGTCAACCCCTCCAAAGCGCCTCAGTTTACCTGCTAGTCAAATGGGGAATATGATGTCAACTTCACAGGGTTGGCATGGGCACAAAAGAAGAGGTGCCAAGAAACCACTTTGTAAATGGAGGCAGGTGCTGGGTGCTCTGCAAGGTGAGGGAGTCGGGAACGTGTGCCCCTGCTCTCACCTGGGCAGAGGACAGTAATGGTCTCCCAACACATGCCGTGCGAGATCCCTTCCAGTGCTGGGTCAGCCTTTCAGAGACACTGACGGTGGGGAGACGAGGGAAACAAAGACACCAAAACCAGGACCCACAACCTGCCTCATGACCGTCAGCCTCCGAGCATCTGTCCCTGAGCCTGTGGTGGAGGCAAAGGCTGGAGCGGGTGCTGAGTCGTCCCATCTTCCAGGGCTCCTTGGCCGATTCCAAGTACCTCCCCAACCCATGGGCCCTGGGACACCTCAAGGTTTAGGATCAGGCTGACTCCTCAGTGTTCTCCATGTTCATTGGAGGACGACAAGCTGACACAGGGAAACCCCACTCACTGACGGAGCCTGCTGGCAAGAAAATGCTAGTTGCTGCCTCTCCAGATGCCCTCCTGCGTGTGAAACAAACAGCCCGGCGTGGGAGCCAGAGTGGAAGTTGACCACTGAAGGCCTCCTCCCTGGCCTCATCCTGGCTAACTGGCTTTGATTTCTGTTTGATTTAACAAAAGAAAAGTTGGCATCAAGCATTCGGTCTCACCCCAAGTCCCGTGGACGTCTGAAATTAGTGTTTTCAGTTTGATGAGTTCGGGAGCGAAGGAAAACTGGTTGTCACCTTCCAAGAAGACCATGAACATGACCCTCGGGGGCAATGACACTTTTGGTTTGCTACACAATGTTTGGCACAGAAGAACAGCCAACAAACGTCCCAAGGTCATTCCTGAGCTCTTGAAGGGTCCCTCTTCACAGGACAGAACATGGGCCAAACCAGCATCTAGTGAAGTTTGTTCTCAATGCCCTGGTGCCCTCTGCACCTCCTCCCGCGGGAACTTGCTCTTGGGGAAAGTTCCTGAACACATTCATACTGAAGTGTGATAAGAAATTAAATTCTTATCCCACATGCACTATGCTAGGGATCTAAGCTTTAACGGCTAGAATGGAAATCTTAGGCTGCCAGACATTTGCCGTGGGGACTCCTTGGTCACTTGGCCTATGCCTTTCCCTCTCAATTCATTCTCCACAACGCAGCTGGAGAGACCCTCCTAAAATAGAAATATATCTACCTCTCTGCTAAAAATCCCTCTGTGGTCTTGCATCATTTTCAGGAAAAATGATCCTGCCAATCCTGCCGCTCACCATGACTCTGGCCTCCCACCTGAGGGCCACCCCGTACTCTGGCTGTGGCCGGCACCGCCCTAGCTCCCCCGGCCCCGCTGAACGCAGGGCCTTTCTTTGCACACGATGTTCCCTCTGCTTAGAGCATCTCTCATCGTCCCCTCCGCTTGTCTAGCCTTCTGTGCAGCCTTCCACACTCAACTCGAGGGCTCCCCACTTTTAGGGGCCTTCCTTAACGTCCTCACCACCCCAGACTGGCTAACCCCAGAGAACCTGCCTTCCCTCTGTCCAAGCGCTTACTAGTCAGCACTGTGGTTTTCCTCTTCTGCGTTTGTCTTCTCCAATAGACTGCAAGCTCCTTAAATGAAGCCACCCACACTTTATTCACATTCACCCTGCCTCCCACCAGTGACCAGTAACTATACCAACGAATCCTGTACTCTGGAGGGCAGACAGCTTTCCCAGCATCCCTCAGAATTCTCTTCTGCTGTCTCTGTGGAGCCGGTTACGACAGGGAGTGCATGTGTCGGAGGGCGTGGAAACTGGGGTCACATGCCCTGCCTGATGGGGACAGTCGAAGCCACTTCCAGCCAGTTGGAGAACACTGCGGCCATACCTTCAGACATTTGGATTATTTTAAACATGAAAACACGTTGACAACCATATAGACATGTGCGTATACATGCATGGCACACACCAAATTTGGCCCTTAGGTCATGTATTAGTCAAGGTTCTCCAGAGACACAGAACCCATAGGAGATTTTTTTTATATATATATAAAATGTGTGTTATATGTATAAAACACACACATGTATCACACTTACACATGTAATGGAGGCCGGCAAGTCCAAAATCTGCAGAGCAGATGTCCCAGTTCTAGTTCAAAGGCAGGCTGCTACAGGACCAGGAAGAGTCACTGTCCCAGTTCAAAGGTCAGCAGGGGAGGGTCAGCCTGTTTGTTCTCCTCAGGCCTTCCACTGAGTGGGTGAGGCCCAGCCACATCACAGAGAGGAGTCTGCTATCCTCAGCCTACTGACGCCACTCTCATCTCAAAACAGCCTCACAGAAACACCTGTAGCCACGTTCGGTCAACCATCCGGGCACTCCACGGCCCAGTCAAGTTGATAAGTAACACGAACCACAACAGGTCACTTCTGTTCCAAATCAGTGCTCAAACAGGTTTTACCTTTCAGAAAACCCCCTTTTTCTTCAAGCAGAACCTTCCCCAAACTCTGACATGATAAGGGCCAGGACGGGACTGAGAGAGAGCAGCAGCGTCTTCGAGGGATCGTTACATCCAGGACCGTGATTTGCAGGGTAACCTAAGTCACCTCACTGATGCATCACAGCAATCCTGTGATGTAGGAACTACTCTCCTTCTTCCCGTTTTACAGAGGCGGGAATGGGGGGCGTGGAGAGAAGGCAAGATAGCATGTCCAAAGCCACATGGCTCATGGTCAGCAGGGAAGGCTGCCGTTGACCCCAAGGCATAGGATTTCTCCCAGCGTGTCAGGTGAAACGGACCAATCGAGCCTGTGCTACGGAAAGTGGGGGTGCGGCCCCTCCCTCCCCCTGCATGTGGCGCCTCTGGGGAGGGGTTTGAGAAAGCCTGGCTCAGGTGGCCCTCAGAGACGGCGAGGAAAACCAAGCCAAGGACACATGATCCTGTGGCCCGCAGCACAAGGAAGGTCAACCCTGCCTGGCCGGCTCCGAAAGCAAGTGGCTCTCGGAATGCTGAGGCGTCCCTTGGGCCAGGGCCAGTAGCGTATGTGGAGAGTGAGACCCCTTTCGCACTCTGGGCCATTCGTTTTCCACTGGCAAACACGGGGATTAAATTACACACCTTCCCCAGGGTCCCCACGCTGTGACTGGGAAATGAGGGGGGGTGCCCCTAGGCCAGGCCCCGATGGAACCGCCTGCAGCCGGCCGTACAGAGCTTTCTGAAAGCAGGGCCAGGTGTCCCCCTCGCAGCCCTCTGGCCAGGGGCAGGCCCACGCCAGCCTGGGCTTGGCAGAGGCGCCAGCAGCCTCGACTGCCAGCCTTTGTCTCTCTAGCAGAAGGCAGCAGGACTGAGGACAGAGTGAGTTGAGGCTGGGCCGCCGCCCGAGTGGATCTGCGGCTTGCTGCTCCGTGCTGGGGTTTCCTCAAGACCAGTGTGTGAACTCTGGAGTCCCTCGCTAGTCGGGCTGGCTACAACCTGTCAGGGATCCTGTTACTCCCGAATCCAGTTCCAAAAACAATATGAGGCCTGATGTATTAACCCTGATTAAACTGGCCCACAACATGCTTTTCACTTAATTCACCTATTTTTCTTCTTGCCTCTCCTTCTCAGGGCTCCACCCTACAGAGCTCAATTTGAAAATAGCCCCACATTCGATCCGAAGGTGGGTCCCCTGCCGAGAGGCGTGCCCAGGAAGCTGTGCCAGCAAGGAGCTAACGCCGTGGAGCCACCTGCCTTTTGCGCATTTTTGCATCTACGCCTCGGTTGGGGGAAAGGCCCGCAGAGCAGATGCACGAGAAATAAGTAAGTCTGTGCAGAGATGCCGGGCGGAGGAAGTGTGTGCTCGGCTTCATCACAGTTTCCAATTTCCTCCTGTACACTTCAACAGACATCTTCGCATAAGGTAATTCTGATGAGGTGCTCACCTGTCGAATGAACAGGCTTTAAAAACTAACAGCCGATTTCACACAGGGGCCCTATTTATCTGAAATCAAAGGCCCATTGAACGCACTGAGGACCTTCGCCACGACAAATGGGCCCATGGTCAGCTTTCTCTGCAGTGACCAGGCTTCGGGCCTTCATTCCATCTTGGGCCACGCCTGGAGCCTCATCGCCTTTTCCTTGCTGTGAGCTTTGGTGAGTTTACCCCTGTTTTGGAGGAGGGGCTTCCGGAGACCATCCACCCCCTTGTCTGGTCTCCTGGCAACCAGGGAGCCATCTGGGAACCACACAAGGATATCACACCCCTGTGGTCAAAAATCAGCGGCTCCAAGGCAAAGTCCCCTGGAAGAAGGGGAAGAAAACCCCCCGAGGATCCCTGGTTTTCCAGGGCTGGGCTCGCCTGCCTTCCCGCCGGGTGCCCTGCCTGCCTGCGTGCAACACTCTGAAAGCGACGCGCACATTTTCATGTCAGGAGAAGAATTAGTGTCTCAGAAAAGCCTCAACTATGATCACATGTAATTGTTTTATAGACGCTGGCACAGGTTCAGGGAAAAATGGGTTTTTAATACCCAATCTTTCCATTTCTCTTTGTTTCCCTGTGATTTGTGGGCTCTGTGAGTGGCAGGTTTCTGGCAGATCCGCGATTTCGATTTCCCCTTTGTTTTCTCACGCTCATGGAGTTCAGGGTTTCTTTTTTCTGCTTCTTCCCTCCCCCTCCCCATGCATCACAAATACTGTTTTTAATAGGGTGGTTTTCTTCCCACCGGAGATACATCACTTGGATAAACCACATATAAATTTAACCTCTCTCCAAAGAAACATTAAGGGCTCTAACGCACATATATGTAATGTGCTCCCACAGACTCAGACGCTTTTCTTTCTCCTTTGAAACCGAGGAAATACCCAGTGCATAACTTCTTTCCCGATCTTTCTTCCCCATGGAAAGCCAGTGTTCCGGCAAAGGAGTGCAGGGAGGCCACACTTGACCGTGCGGAGAACCCTTGCCCCTGGCCTCCTAGACGGACGCCAAGTGTGACGCAGGCGGAGGACCCCTCGGGGCAGCAGGCCTCCGGAGATAAACGGATCCGTCGGGCAGTGGCCTCCAAGGCCGTTCTTGGATAGACCAGCATGGCCCAGGGCCAAGGGGAGCAGAAAGCCCAGACCAGGGTCGGCAGCCAGGGGGTTATATCAGGATGCAGAGGCGAAGTGACTCTTCTAAACGGATGTGTTTTAGAAAAATCTCTCTGGCTGCGGGACGGAGAGGAGGCCACAGGTTGACCAGTGCTGGGACGGTGCATGCATACAAGTGAGTGACGACGAAGACTCAGTGAAGACTTCTGTCACATGGCCCCTCCCCTTGGCATGGCTGGGGCAAGGCGGGTCATTCCGGTATGATCACCCGGACAGTCATTTCAACATGAACAAATGCTGCATCAATATGCAAAACACTGCTTTAAAAATGACCGGGAGGGCGCCGCCATCATCTCATCACTGACCCTTTACTTCTCTGACCTTCTCCCCGATCTCAGACCTGAGCTTACGCCATTCCTCATGCTATGGCCCATGTCCCATCACCCCCCGTCCTGCTGCAGCATGCTAAGGCATCGCAACACAGGCTGACCAGTCACTCGCTTGGTTTCTGGGTCATGTCAAAATGACCCTGTGTCAAAATAGCCGGGTCAAAATATCACCCATCCCTGTGCTGAATTTCAAAATAAGCAGAAGTCCTTTAGCTTTTGTAGATAAATCCTCAGAAGAGAAAGCTGGGGAGACAGTCAGTCGTTCATGGCAGAGAGCCGTCCCCAGAACCTCTAGCCAAACCCCGCTTCCCCGGGCATTCCAAGGTCACGCGCATCTCCACATGAGCTGCAGGAGCAGGTGAGGGGCTGCCAAGTGACTCAGAGGAGGCAGCACCTGTCGGCCCCTCCTCCAGGGCTGCCTGCCCTGTGCAGGAAATGGTCCCCACTGGGTGTCCCTGCAGCCACTTCAGCCAGGCCTCGGTTTGCTTCAGTTAGTGCTGAGCAGGGCACACAGACCCTGCCCCCTCAGGGCTGCCCAGATGGCTGGCCCCTGCTCCTCGCTGCCAGCAAGCATGACGAGCGAGAACGCCTCCCTTTCTCCTTTTCCTCTGCGGGCCCTGCAGCTCAGCCCACATTCCTCCCAGCTCAAGCCTCATTCGCAAACCCGAAGGTGCTGGGGGGCGAACAGGGTAGAACACCAAGCTCCCCCTCACATGTCACAGACCCAAATGCACTCGTTGGCTTTCTTCAATTTCCTAGGAGCTGCGGCCTATGTACTCCCCGAGCACTAAGGGTTGTGACATTGGTCTTCTCTTCCAAGTAGCTGTGGGTATGACAGGTCTGAAGGCTTGGAAAAAACGTAGGATTCCAAGCTGTGTGTAGTGAACATGGGAAGGGGACTAGTGGGGTTTCTGTGCAGTGACAGCCTCTCCCAAGGGGTGACAGCCCCAGACAGGCGGCCTGGCAGGGCTCTTCAGGGTGATAAATGGGAGGCCCCAGCATGTGGGGTCACGGGGGACCTGGGAAGGAGGCGGGCATAGGGCCTTTCACTCTCTCTGTTTGGGTCTGGCTGTCTGACTTCAGACTGAGCAAAACAACTACCTGTCCCTCTTTTCTCCAGCCCTACTCCCCTTCTTTTACTTGCTCCAATCTCTCTCCCACTTCAGGGCCTTTGCCCACGTTATGCCCTCTGCCTGGGTTACTCTTTTCACTGCCTCCCTTCATGCCTTTGCCTTGGCTAAGTTTTCTCCTTCCTCCTAATTCTAGCTCCAGAACCCCTGCTTCAGGGGAGGGAGGATTTCCTTCCCTTTCCTTCCCTTCCCAAACAGCCCCGCTCCCACCCACCATGTTGTGCCCACTCTTAGCACTTAACTGCAGGAATGGAATCGTGCCACATTTCTTCTCCTGGGTGTGGCACTTGCATCCAGACCTGTCTTCCCCACGGGCCTGGAAGCTCACTAAGGGCAGGCACTCTGCCCGTTTTCACCCTGGAGCACCTAACATAGGGTCTGGCACAGACCAGGCCCTCAGTGAAACTTCCGGGTGAGGGGAAGGTCAGCAGGTCTCCAGATGGAAGGCAAGGACCAGGTGCTCTCAGTCCCAGACAGCAGGTGCAGCGGCCAAAGGGGCCTTGCGGGTCGGGAGACCTGGGTTCGAGTGTCAGTCCTGACACTGGGACGCTGGTATCTCCCCACATTTGAGGACAGACTCTGGCAGGCTCAGAGACAGATGGCACAGCAGACCAAGAGGAGGTGTCTGTCACTAGTCTGGAGTCCAGTGGGATTCTTCACAGAAATGGAAGGCTAGGGAAGAAGCCGTTTGGAGAAGTGGTAGAGGTAGAAGAAGGGCACAAGGCCACAGAGGGTGGCTGGGGTGTCATAACCTCTGAGGTTGGAGGGATGCCCAAACCAACGGCTGGGCCGGGGAGCCTGCCCAGTGTTCTCGGGGCCGGAGCAGGGTTTGAGGAAGAAGGTCCACTACCAGTGAGACTGGTGAGGAGGCGCCCGAAGACCCGCCCAGTGAAAGCCGCCGGCCTGCTCTCGCTGCACTCTAGCTACTCCGAACGACAGAGCTCCGGGAGGGTAGGCTGCTGCTCGACCTCACTCACCACGGTGTTCCCGGCACCAAGAACAGTGCCCGGAACAGAGTGGGTGCTTCGTGAACGGAAGGGCAGCTGTGTGTCCCACAGCCGCAAAGAAATGAATTCTTCCAACAACCCAGCAGAGCTTGGCACCGGGTCCTTCCCCAGTCGGGCCTCCAGATGGAAACGCAGTCCAGCCCACACCTGACTGCAGCCTCGTGAAGCCCTGGGCAGAGGGCTGTGCCCAGACTCCTGACTACATACACAGTGATATAGTAAATGTCTGTGGTTTTAAACCTCTAAGTTTGTAGCAATTTGTTGCACTACAACAGAAAAGTGACACAGCCTCCAAGCCTTTAATCATGCTGTTCATCCAGGAAGAAGGGACTAAAGGGACCCTCACAGGACTAAGTTTAGGCACTACCTCCCCCAGGAAGCCCTTCCTATGTCATTCGGCTTCTACTATAGGTTCCCCTTATCTGTGCTCCCACAAAACTCCCCATGCTTGCTCTGTAATAACAGGTTTGATGCCATATGGTTGTTTTCTGTTTGCACACTGATTTTACCTGAGCTCCTCAAAGGCAGGGCCCTGTCTTTGTTTTGGGTTTTTTCCTTCCCTTCTCCTTATATTTAGTAGACGATCTGAGAGAGCGCACAGTGGGCTGGTTGCCAGGACACAAAAGCAAACCACGGCAGCGGTGTAAAGACCCTGTTCCTGTCCCACAGAGCATCTGATCTGCTAATGAGACACCTCAACCCCAGAGTCACGCCCACTCGCACCCGCAGCACATGACTGTGGGTCGGTGCCAGGGATGGGTGATGTGGCCTAGTGAGCGAGCTCGGGGAAGGCTTCCTGAGAAGGGGATATTCAGGATGCTAACATGGAGGGTGAGGAGGGGTCGAACAGACAGGAGCAAGATGAGGAATGTTTGGGCAGAGGGTAGGCCTGCATCAGGGCTCGGCAGGGGAAGGACGCCTGCAGGTTTGCACACCTGGAAGAAAGCCCATGTGGTGGCAGCAGTGAGGCGTGTAGGGTGTGAGGTCACGAACTGTACGGTCCCTCAAGCACACAGCAGGCCGCGTTAGAGGGTTCAGCTTACACCCGCTGTGTGTGCATTGGGGCTTTCGAACACAAGAGTGACACAATCCGATGCCAGCTGTGAAGTGATTTACTTGAGACGTGGGTGGGAGATGCAGTGAGTAATGGCTGGGCAGCACCCAGTCTGGGCGCTACTGCAGTCCAGGTGAGAATATGTAGCTTAGCGTTTTGGACTGAATTGTGTCCCCTCCAAAAAGACATGAAAACCCCGGGCCCCAGTACCTGTGAAGGTGAGCTTATCTGGACATAGGGTCCTTGCAGATGATCGAGGTAAGATGAGGCCATTAGGCAGGGCCCAAATCTAATGTGACTGTCCAAACGAGAAACCTGGACGTAGAGGCAGACACGTGTACTGGGAAGGCGATGAGAAGACACAGGGAGAATGCCACCTGCAAGCCAAGGGACGCCCAAGGCCACCAAAGGCTAGGCCAGAGGCCGGGAGCAGAGCCTGCCCAGAGCCCTCAGAGGGAGCCGACCCTGTGCACACGGTGATCCCTCTTGAGCACCGAGTGTCCAGCCATGAGACGACACGTTCCTGTTGTTCTAACCCATCCGACCCATGGTGCTTTGCTAGGGCGGCCCTAGCACACTTGCTTTTAGGTCAGGAGTCAGCAAACTTTTTCTCAAAAGGGCCAGACACACTTGTTTTTGGCTTTGGGGCTATAACGTTCCTGTTGCAACTGCTCAATGCAGCTGTTAGAACGTGAAAGCAGCCCCGGGACAACATTTAAACTTGACTTCCAGCAACAGGCACTTCCCCCGGGGGCCACAGTGGTTGGACTCTGGGGCTGGTGACCACGGTGTGGAAAAAAAGAGGGGATGGTCTCCAGGTCTGCTCCTCGGGTCTCCCCCACATCTGGCTCGGGCTGTGCTCTAGCCAGGTGCACCGTACACGCTGAACACACGAACTGAACTCACTCTGGACTAGGGGGTCTTTGGTCCAGGCAAAACGAGGGGCTTTGATTCGTGGATTATAACGTCTCTTTCAGCTCTAGCCGGCTCCTGTCTGCTGACTGGGGTGGACAGCATTTTGCGTCCTTGTGCTCGTTACAAAGTAGGTACCCAGGCCTGAAGGCTCAGTGGGGGTGGGAGAGTCACAGGGTCTATGCATAGTAGCTCCCTTTGTCCTGACACAAGGCACAATGCAGTCCTTGCTCAGTGACTGCGTCTCGATGCTGGTGATAGTGGCGGTGACAGTGAGCCACTGCCTGCCTGAAGGTCCCTGCAGTGGGTGGGAAGAGCGGGGCTTTGGGGTCTGAAACCCGGGATCTGTCGCTGATCAGCTGCCTGCCCTTGGGCAGGTTACTGACCTCAGTTCTCTGAGTCTCTCTTCTCTCATGCCTCGGAGGAGAAAACACAGTGTCGGGCACATCATGGATCTTCGTGACATTGTAGTCTCTGTCCTTTCCTGCAGGAGGCTGTAGCGCCAGCACTCTCAGGTTCAAGGCCACTTTGCAGTCACTAATTGTGTGACCTTGGGTGCATCACTCTGCCTCAGCATCCTCCTCTATAGAAGTAGAATAATGGCAGCTCACTCAATCTTTTCTGGTCACCCCAGGTCTGCTCTCCACCACCTGCCCTCCTCTGAGCCCCGGGAGGCTGCGCAGGGGACAGCATCAGCATCACCATCACCTCGGCCCTCTGATCCCCACTGGGCGCTGCCGGTGGGACTGCAGGACTGTGGTCAGGGTGGCTATCCCCTGGCTCCCCTCTGTCAGGCTGTGTTCTGGATGTGTGGGGCTCCTGTACCTGAAGCCACAGTTCCTGCTGGGAGGCCCTTCTCCCACGGCCACTGTCCCCACCTTGTTCCGGTCACGGTGTGGCTACTCCCTCCATCAACCATCCCCTGTTGGCACCTGCAACCCATCTAGAGCTTATGTAAATATCCCCTTCCTTTGGCCCTCTTTTAAAATTATTGTTCATTTTGGTAAAATGTGTATACAAAATTTACCACTTTAACCATGTTTTAAGTGTACGGGTTAGCTGCACCAAACGTGGTCGCCTTGTTGCGCGGACACCACCCCCACCGTCTGCAGAACTCGTCTCCCCTTGCACAGCGGGGACCCCGTCTCCATCCAACAGTGACTCTCCATCCCCGCCATCCAGCCCCTGGCAACCAGCAGGCCACTCTCTGTCACTGTGCACTCCCCACTCAAGGCACTTCTTGTAAACGCAATCGTGCAAAATTTGTCTTTTGTGACTGGCTCCCATCGCTTTGTGTAATTATTTTCAAGCTTCATCCGTGCTGTACGGTAGCATGTGTTAGGATTTCCTTTCTTATTTAAGGCTGAATGATACTCTACTGCATGCATATATCACATTTTGCATATTCTTTCATCTGTCGCTGGACACTGGGGTTGCTTCTACCTTCTGGCTCCCATGAATAAAGCTGCTATGAGCACAGATGTACAAATACCCTACACCCTCTTTAATTATCCCTTTGGGGGTTCCATTGGGTTTCTACCAAGACCCTCCCAGATATATAATATACATATAGTATTATCATGTTGTTTTGAGCAACTGAGTTAATATATGTAAAGCACTTAGAATAGCACCAGACACATGGCAAGTACTCAATAAAAGCCCGCTACTGCGGTTACTGGGAAGGGTCTTTGGGTGGCGGAGCCTCTACATCTTGACCACCAGCTACCTACCTTCCCTAGCAAGTTAGGCTGGGACAACACGACTGCCTCCTGGAGAGTGGAAAGTGGCCAGAGTGGGGCACTCCCTTCCATGCCTGGCCCATTCGACTCTCCCTTTCTGTGGGCTGGGCTCCCAACCTGGACCCCACATGCTCGAGATGGCAGCGCCGCCATCAGCCTGGCCCCTTGACATGTAGAGCAGAGGCAGGTGCTGGTATTCGCATCCACGTTTCACAGATGACACAATCAGGAGGTTTGGTGACTTGCCCAGCAAATAGCCGGGCCTAGATCTGAACTCAAGCCAGCAGTTTGGCCCAGGGTACACACTCCTAAATACTGCCCTACGCTGTGTCTCTCTCAACTTAGAAATAAAGCTTTGCGATTAGAATGTTCTTTTCCCAGACAGTCCCCAGGCCCACTCTAAACTCAGGGGCGTGGGAGCCCACGGAGGGAACCACTGTGCCAGGGTGCCCTGGGCATTCTGACTTACTGCTTTTTACTCCCGACGGAGCACGAGGGGCAGCGTCCTGGCCACCTCTGTCCTGCTCTTCGGTGTTCTTTTCTCCCAGAGCGCGTGGCCTGCTCTCACCGCGAGGGAAGTAGACTGAAGAAAGAGGGGTGCTCCCCGGCTCCATGGCAGCAAAGTGGGGATTACCTACTGACATTACAGCTGGCAGCCTCCGGCTGCTGGCACCCTTTAAAAGAGAACATGCTGGCGATTTTCCAGCTAAATTCTCCCAATTAGGCAGTCAGAGAAACATTATCCACCCCGGGATAAAGCTGATGACATGGAGGGGCAAGGCTGGGGGAGCAGGGGTGCTAATCTGTCTGGCGGAGGCCCACAGCCCAGAGCGCACACTTCCGGGGGCTCTGTGTCCATAAGAGGCACGTGCAGGGGGCCGACGAGCTGCGTGGGGGCAAGCAGGTGGTCTGTCCCCTGCAGCCACCGGAAGGGCCCCATCTTCCTCAGCTGACCACGGACCGTCTCTAAAATCCTACACTCTCCCAGCCTTCGTCTGGACTGAGTGGGCCAAGGGGGCAGAAGGGCAGACTGGCATGAAGTTAGAGCCAGAGGAAGCTTCTCTTCCCCACATAACCAGACTTAACACATTTTGTACCGTGTAGAAATCTCTAAGACATACACCAGGGACCACACGATATTGGGCAAACTGCACGTTAATTAAATCATCTCGTGATGCGGTCCTTAACAGATGGTGCGCGAAACATGAGAAAACCTGTGAGCGGTATGAAAAGTGTTAATGTAGGGACTGGGGAAACTGAGGCCCAGCAGGGAAAGTCCAAGACATGGTACAGCAGGGAAAGTCCAAGACATGGTACACTCTTGAGTGTTTAACCCCAGCAGTGCTCAGAATCCCAAAGCTTAGCAACAGCACCTTTCCCAAGTGCAGGCACTTCAGACCCACGATCACAGTTAATTCTTACAACAGCCCTGGGAGGCGGGGCCTCCTGCTCCTCTCTGTTTACACCTGAGGAAACTGCGACTGAGTCAAATTGATGGGATCCAGGTCAGCAGTTCCACGCACAGACCAAGCCAAGCGTCCAACCCCTCTGCAAGGCCCTGGGTCCTATTACCAGATTCTATTCAATACGCATCTGTTTAATGAGAATGAGAACGATTATAGTAACAGTGAATTGTGCACCATGCCAAGCGCCTGACCCAGAATATTTCTGTCAAATGAGCCATCACTGCCCCCACTCTGTGCATGAGGAAACGCTGGACCAGAGGGGTGAAGGGTCTTGCCCAGGGCTGTGTGCTATGGTGGGGTTCAAGCCTCTGCTCCCCCAGCTGGGTCAGTGCTCCTGACCTCCATGTCAGCCCACCTGCTCACCAACAAGGCCCACCTAGCACAGCTGACCCAGTGGGTCCTGCAGAGGCAGAGGACAGTCCTGCCCTTAGGGTGGGGATTCTGCAGAGCTGTGAACAATAAGGTCCCGGCCTGAAAGTGCTAAAGGACAACAGATTGAGAGAGGGAGAGTGATAGGGGGAGAGAGAGAGAGACCCTAGGGTGGGTTTTCGGGGGGGGGGCATCTGTGAGGGCTGTGTATTTGAACACAGTATCTCTGCAGGGAGCCCAGCCAGGGGGAACACTCTGAGCAGAGATGTGGGGAGGCTGGTGTCTGAGGGGCTGTGAGCAATCTGGTCTGGTTTCCCCAGAGGGAGCATGGGACATGAGGCTGTGAACATGGGTTGAGACCACGCTGTGTAGGAATTCGGATGGCAGATACAAAGCGAGGACTTTACCCTAGGGAAATAGGGAGCTATTGAATGTTTGGGGGCAAGGGTCCGCGATCTGTCTCCAGGATGACCAGCCCAGTTACGGTGTTCAGGGTGACTCCGAGGTGGGAAGGAGTGGAAGCCCAGAGACGTTAATAAGGAAATGGAAGGGGAGCTACGAAGGCCCTGCTGACCAAATACGGCGGCTGGCTGGGAAAATATAGGCAACCAGGCCTATTATCACCACTGATAAGATGATAGCTAATGCACGTGATCTTCCTGTTAACTATATTTCCTTGGGCTGCAAATACTTCTTCCCCTCAACAGAACGCTGCTGTCAGAGGGAGAACCAGGCAACTGCTTGGCGCCCACACTGGAGAAAAGTCCTCGAGCATGAAACGGCACCCTGTCCTCCAATTCCCACAGCAATCACGGCCTGATTGTTTATAGGGAACCTAATAAAAAGCAAAATGTAGTTGATTTGCTGAGGTTTCTGTCTACAGAGCCTTTTAGATTTACATAAGCCTGCAGAAAGGGCTGCGTCCTCATGCCTCTTCATTCCCACGACATCCGGGATGGGCTGGAGGACACACTGCAGATCAGAGGCTGCCTGGGTGCAGAAGAAGCAAGGCTTTCCGTGAAGAACTGGTGGGGGGCGGCGGGGGAAGTCCTTCTTGATTAATCAGGACAGCGTGAAAGGGAAGGCAGCAACAAGTGTGTGTGTGCTGCCCTGCTCTGGGGCACCGATAAAAATAAAGAAAACACTGCTTCTAAACTGCCAGGATACATAACTTCACAATGAACTTACAGTCTATAAAAAGTGAGCTCTGTGCCTGGCCTCGTGGAGCTGGGAGAGCCAAACCGGAAGTGAGTGAGCAGAGATCTCATGAAATTACTTCCTGGATGCAGACCCTCATCACTGGGCCATTCACGGCAATTACCCTGGATGGTCTCCCCATCCCTCCTTTCTCTGCCCCCGTGCCTCTTGCCAGCCCAATTTTCCCAGCAATTTTGAAAGCTATGGATATGTTTCATTGGGACTTGGCTCAAGTCTGCCAGGAAAAGCAAATTCAGGCCAGAAATAGAGTTTGGACATGATGGCAGAACCACGCTGCTGCCAGCTGAACCTCACCTCACGTCTGATGTGGGCAGGAGGAGCGGAGGGTTTCTAGACACGGACGGGTGGTGTTGGCCAGAGTTCTGTTTGTTTAAAACATCTTACCCAACCTACAGCTAAGGCTCCCATTCCCTGGAGGTGCCTGGTGAATCCTATCCCATGCCACCCAAAGGTCTCTCTTCTCAAGAAAAGAATTCTCTCGTTCTCTTATGCAAGGCGAGCCCTGAATATTGCCCATCGGAAATAGAGCTAAAGATTTGTAGACTCTGGGTTTCTCTCCCTTGGCCATGCAGATGGCCCCCGAGAACGCTCCGGAGTGTTTCAGGCATGAGCTGGCACAAGGAAAAGAAGCTTTGAGATGGGCTTGGGATGCTGGTATGCTTCTTTGATCCGATGAGGCACGCTTTCCAATTGAGTATTTTTGAGATGTGTAACTTTCCGATGTGAATGTAGAACAGTCTTCATTTCCCCAATAACCTGTGTTGGATAAGTTGTGTGCCACAGCCAGCGAACTCTTTGGCGGGAAATTCTGTGTGCTGGGGAAGGAGCACGGGGCAGATGGGCTAAGACTACACACTGGTTTTCTTTGAGTCTGTTTCTCCTCTGACAATGGAGCTGCCTCTGGCCTGAAGGCTCCCTTCAGTCTTGGAGGGTTCCCTGACCTTTGAAATGCCAGGTGAGACTAAGACAGGACTAGAAAATGGGGAGTTAGTGGTTTCGTCCTGCTCTTGAAATCCTAGGCGGGGCCAGACCCAGAGCAGGCTGTTAACCCAGGACAGTGGGGATCAAGGAGCAGAGCCTGGGCTGTACTTTAAAGCCGAGCTGTAAGGAGAGTCTCCCCAGTGGTCTGCCTTGGATCTCTAGAGGAGGGATGGGCCAGGAACCTGGAAGGCAGAGGTCTCGGGGATTCAGGACCTTGGATATCACTAGGAGCCGCAACTCAGTTTTCTAAAGGAGTGGGGGTGTCGTCTGGCACCTGCAGGATCCTGTTGCGTGCAAACCTGCCACTCTGATGGTGACTCACTTTGAGCGTAGGGGACTGACCTCCTAGCCATCTTTTCACTCGGGTGGCTTTTATGACATTCTTCAGTTTGTCTCTGCCCTTCAGGGTACAGTCTGTGGTGTTACAGTCCCAGAAAACAGACTGGCGTCTCATGAATTTTTCTTAATGATTTCAGTGCTGTTCTTAAGTTTCTGAACTACCATGTAGGAGCACTTACTATATACTAGGCTCCGTGTTAAGGTATTCTACACAGATTCTTATATTTCCCCGGGGTAAAACTTTCCCAAGGTCCCATGACCAGTTAGTGCTGGGGGCCCCTAATTGAGCCCAGGTCCGTCTAGATCCGAAACCTGTCTCCTAAACCGTAACACCTGGTCCGCCTCTGCAGCTGTGAAATGCATCGAGCCGATACACGTGGAAGTCAAAGACACTGGTTGACCCCCGGAGAAAAGGCTGTGGAGTTCCACCAGAGCAGACCCGTTCAGCTTCGCGTTGCAGAGGACCCCCGGAACTTAACCGAGACAGGGTCCCCCCCAGGAGCATTTCCTCCCGGTGGCACCTGTGGCTCTCCTAGGGACCAGCACCCGCCGCAGAGTGAGTTTCCGATCTCAGTGGCGGTTTGATAAAAGGACCGCTGATAAGCACAAAACCTGGTTGTGTTGTTAATGACTAGAAATTGTTATCATGCTGATTAATGAAGCCATTGTTTAGAAAAATGATTAACTCAGCAGGAAGGATCCAGGGAATAAAACAGTGACTAATCAATCTCAAAAGAATTGCCAGGTGATGTGTATTTCACGAGAGCTGGAGGGGACCAAAGACACAATCCTGTTTCCTTGACACTGATGTTCCGTTCAGCCCGTGGGCAGCAGCAGCGATCGGAGCTCGTCCACGTCCCGCTCAGGCGAAGAGTCGGCACACCCTCCCGCGGGAGCAGTGGGCAAGGGATGGGGCAGTTTGTCTTTGGCTGACCCCCACCTCCCCGCCTTGGTACGCTGCGGCTGTGGGTTTCCTGTCTTCCCTTGCAGCTTAACATCCACTTTCTCAAGAGCAAGCACTCACCTGAGCTGTTAATTGAGTAATTTCCTTGTTCATCTGACTTGGATGGCTTTCTTGCAGCACTGCCAAGTGGAAATGGCTCTTAATTATATCGACTCATGAAACCACACCAAAGACAGCCTTATCAGAACGCTCGTTTGTCATGTGATTTAAAGAAAGGAAAAAAGTCAGCTAACTGACGGGAGGCCTACAGAAGCCTTCGGCACACAGCTCTCCACGGCTGTGCCACTCATTACGTCTAGGTCCAGCCTTGGAACTGGCTACCTAAAGCCCGCCTCCATGCGCCGGACAGAACAGAACCGAGAAGGACACCTTTTCAAGTAGCGATGTAAAGACAGTCCCGCCTTTCTCTCCATTTAAAATCAGGCTTACTTTGATCTTTCGAGAAGCACAACTGATCACAGATACAAAGTCAGAGTGCTCCACCTGGGGGTGACTGCACAGGATGAAAGACGGAGAAGTAACAGGGACCTGACTTCCTGGCCTTCTCCCTCGGCCTCACACGGTGACTCTGGGAGCGCAGGCTTTGGAGACACCCTGTGGGAGGGAAGTGATTTCTGTCGAGTGCCGCCCACCAGAGCTCTACCCTGGCCCAGGGGGAGAGAGGGTGGGGAGACGGCAGAGAGCGGACTTGAACGTCGGCTGCTGCTTTGACGACGGAGCAAGGGGCCCGGAGCCAAGGAAAGCAGGCAGCCTCTAGAACCTGGAAAAGGCGAGGACGTGGGTTCTCCCCCAGAGCCTCCAGGGGGAGCGTGGTGCTCTGCCAACATCTCCATTTTGGCCCATGAAATTCCACTGCAGACTTCTGACCTCTAGAACTGTAAGGCAATACATTTGTGTTGCTTTATGCCACACAGTTTGCAGTAATTTCTTACAGCAGCAGTGAGAAACCAATACAACACGTGATCCAAGCCTCCTCCTAACTTGCACACACACCTGCTCTGTGCCTAACCCCACAGCTGCGTCTGTCTGTGCACAGCTCCCCGCCACCCACCCCTTCTTCTATTTGCTACAGTCTCGGTTTACCTGCTTCTGGCCCAGGCTGCCCTGCAGGGCATGCTGCTTCTGAACCCTGCTTCCCGGGGCCTACGTGAGGTGCTCCCAGAGGGGAGGCCGTTTGGAAACAGACTCAAGGCGCAGGCTGCCGCAGGAGAACCAGGAGCGCAGACAGACGTAATCATGCACTGAGACTACCTGGGCCGAGGCCTCAGACCACGCTCGAGAGGAGGGCCCGGGAAAACTATTTGGTTGTTCATAAAACTGTCATTATTGCAACTCTGAGGCTGAAACAAGGCCTCCCCGGTCCCAGGTGTCAGGGCAGCTATTTCTGGAACATGCCTGACTTTCGCATGTGCATCAAAGCCCTAGGCGCCGCTAGCCCAGCGTCCACCTGGCTCGTGACAGCTTCTCTCTGACTCGGGGAAGGAGCTCCGGGAGCCAGTCAGCTCCACTGTTGAAAGCTGGCTGGGTGTCTCCTGCCGTCTCTACTGAGCTCCATCGGTTTCTTCACAACAACAAAGGTGAGACCACACAAAGAGATGCAGATTGAAAAGAGGATGAAAGAGTGTGACCGTCTTCCCCCTGGAGGACAGTCACATGGTCACGGTGTCCCTCTCGTTTAGGCCACCGGTGGCGCTGCGACAGTGAAGGCGGCCTACATCCTGTTTGGCCCTGGGAGGTTGCTTGGGGCTTTCACTGGTCAGTGTCTATTATTGGCATTTGAAAGTCAAATATTCTTGTTCTTCTCTCAACCCTTTCCATCCCCAGGGAATGTGGAGTTAAGCGCAAATAAGGGCAGCAGCAAGGCCCAAAGAAGCTGGTCCTTCTGAAGAATCTCTGAACTTCACCTACGGCCTTCAGAAAGCCATTTCTAAAATCTGAACCTGAGAATAAGGAATCTTGCTACATTTAGACAGGGGAATAATTCCCCTTTATAATATAATACAGTTGGTTACATGAGATGGCCAAAATGGTTAACATGAGTGAGCACTCACACATAGAGAGAGACAGACAGACAGACAGAGACAGAGAGAAGCAGAGCTGCTGTAAGAAAGCTCATGGTCACTGCATGGATTAGGAAAAAGGCTTCTCTTCTGGGCAGGGAATTCGAGAGAGGCCCCTTCCTCCGGGAAACACAGTCTGGGGACGGTTTGCCAAGTGGATCAAGCGATGGGTTTCGGGCCCAGTCTCCCTTCTAAACCAGGGCCGGCACGGAGCCGCCCCGTCCTGCAGCCAGAGCAACCCTAGAGAAAAGCGTGGGTGGGTGTGCAGTGTGGAAAGGTGGAGGTTGCTTGAAGCAGAGTGATCAAAAGTCATCCGGGCAAAGAAAAGGGATGGAAAAGCTCCAAGGAAAATAATCCCCGGTCACATCACCTTGAGAAATGACGGCCGTTGGAATCCATGCTGTTTCCCATTCTCCTCTCCACACACCCTGCCCCTTCTTGCACATGAGCTAAACTATACCCCCCGGCATTCCTTGCAACAGCAGTGCAGCATTCTCTGAAACTGTAAGGCATATCTGACCAAGCCTGGGGTCGGAGCTTCAGGTTAACGCGGTTTCCTGCTTTCTATCTCAGCCACCTGCTGGCCATGAAAGGCCATCTGGCTGGAAACAGAAGCAAAGGGAACATCGAGCCTGTGGTTAGAATGAGGTGGTGGCTGGTTACTGGCACAGGGTGGCAAGAGCCCTTCTTTGGAAAAATGTGTCCAGGGCAAGCTCAGTCCTTGCAGCTCGTTCCTGACTTGCAGCGAAGGTTTACCTCCCCTCCCACCGGTCACTCCGCCTCCGGCGTTAGGCACATTCCTGGCTGCCACACTCAGAGAGCCAGATGCCATTGTTGGAATCTGCTGACAAGTGGCAGCTGGCTGAAACTGAGACAGCTTGTTCTGCACCCCTCTCCCTGCAGAGCATCCCCCTCCACCACAGTTTTTTTCCCCAAAGCAGAGAGGACAGATAAGAACGTGACTTCCATTTGTGCCTGGGCACCTTCTAATTCCTGCCAACAAATGCATTCCTTCCATACCTGTCCATCAGCTTGAGGGGAACAAGGCCTGGGAACAGGGCTCATATTTCCTGAGCAAAGTTCTTTATCTGTCCTCAGGTAGAGATGAAACCAGCTTGCTAAGAGATGAAATGTGCTTCTAGCCTGGCTGTTGGAAGAGCACGTCTACCGGTGTCCTGGAGTTCGCACTCCCCAGGGACTTTATTTTGGAAAGCTTGCCTTTGAGCCCCCCTCACAACAACACATTTGCATTTGGACCCACAGAAAGAAGGGGCCCCGTGGAAATGTAGCAGGAGGCATTGCATTTTCCATAGGAGGACTGGTACCAGAGGGCGTACTAGATTCTAATGGTACAGCATTTAACGGCAAAGGACCTTGTAGAAATATCTCCCCAGGCAAGATCCAATGATAAATCTTTATTTAAAACAATGTTGGACATCTTATTTATATTCCAAATAAGAAATGAATTGTTCCCCTGCTTTAAACAATTAAAAAGCAATCATATCCAGATAAAGAAGAGAGAGACAGAAAGGAGAGTGGGAGTGGAGAGAGGAAGAGCGACAGAGGAAAGAGAGAGAGAGAGGGATACAAGACCGCAGCCAGGGAACAACAGAAAGTTGCTAAATGTAGAATGTTTACTGATTCTTAGGGCCTCTGTCCTCTTTTATTACCAGCAGGCAAAAAAGTGTTAACATAAGAAAAACGACCATGATTTAGAGCCAAGCGACTTGCGCGGTGACATCATGAAAAGCAGAGCCTGGGTTGGCGGGGTGACCCTCTCAGATGACATCGTGGCTGGCAGAGAGCACTGCCTTTCGCAAGCCCTCCACGGGCAGCTCTGCTCAGACACGGGCTCTGCTCTCTTGACACGGCGGTATCAGCCACCGCGGTGCCGGGGCGCGGGGCAGAGCTGGAGCCTTCCTCTGACGAGCCTGGGGCGGCGGGCCCTGATGAGTCCGAGACTCTGGGTGACCGGGGGAGGTGGGTCACAGATGGGGACCGCCTGGAGCCTTGTCCTCGGTTCACCAGATTTTCTCCCCAACTTTACCAAATGACCCCACAATGCACTTGTCACTCTTTACTGAGGGCCATGGGGACTCGTCAGGACTTCCTGACCCACATGGTTACAGGGATATGTCCGCACTGACGTCAATGACGCGAGTGATTTAGACGGAATGCTCCCTAGACACCCGGCCGTGGCGTCATCGTCAGGGCTGGTCTGAGAGCTGCTTCTGTGACTTCATTCACAGGCTGCTGAGGGGCAGGCACTCTCGTTCCTCCCATCTTATTGGAAAACCATTTCAAGTAGGGCCTCCCACACCCAGTCATTATTTTTTTTAAAAGTCCAATGAAAATCCTTTGTATGAGGGTAAGGTGATCAATGAGGGAGGTCTGAAGGGGCAGAGTCGTAAATCAGGGACTTCACTCTGTAGTACGGACCCTAACTCTCCGGTGAGAGCTGTGATAAACTAAACTAAATCAAGGCCTCAGTATGCTCATTGTCAAGGTCATGGAAAACAAGGAAAGGCTGAGAAGTTGTCACAGACCAGAGGGGCCTGGGGAGATGTGATGACTAAATGCAATGGGGGGCCCTGGATGGGATCCTGGAACAGAGACACTATTAGTAGAGAAACTGGTAACATCCAAATACAGTCTGGTGTTTAATTAATAGTAATACATAAACGTCAGTTTCTTAGTTTTGACAAACACACCATAGTGACAGATGCTAACGATGATGACGAGGTGTATAGAGGAAGGTATATAGATGAGGGATGGAGGGGTATGCGCTCTCTGTACTATCTTTGAAACTTTTTTGTAAATGTTATTAAAAAAAAATAGGTAAATCAGTCAAGGCCTCCAAAGAGAATTGATATGAAATAGTCATTGTTCTTAGGCTCGCTGAATATTAGGCTAACCAGAAATCCTGTTGAAATCTTAGAAAGAGTGTTGGAATTGGAGTGAGCAGATTTGATTCAAAACTTGCTGCACTTTTCACTGGGAGCCTGGCTAAGTCATTCAATTCATAGTGCTTCAGTTTCCTCATCTGGAACATGTGACTACCAAGACCTGTTTGATAGACTTGTTGCAAGTGTATGGTAGAAACATAGTGAGGAAGGGAGGTAGTACATACCCTGCTGTATATTCCAGGTGCCTAAAACAGAGCTGGACACAAGGTAGCTATCTGAGAAGGGCTTGTTGCATGAGTGAATATTCCCACTTCAATATGTTGTTGCCGTTAATAGCAACAGCCAAACCTTATTAATCCTATTGAAAAAAACTTGAAATATGGGTAAAGGATAGATGCACAGTAGTATATGAATGTGGAACACTACAAATAAACTAGATGGAGATGTATCACCACCACGAGAGTTCAACATCATGATGAATAAAAAATAAGTTACCAAACAATATATACAGCATATATACTGGTTATGCAAAATGCTTGCAAATATGCAAAGGCTGCCATATGCAGTTCATAGATAGTTGGAAAAACCAAGAAAGGGGGCATCTTGAGGAAAGAGCAGAGTGACAGAGGAGACCACTGTCCGTGCCTTTTGAGGCACACTCAAGCCACAGGAGCCAAGAGCCTCTGGCTTGCAAACAATGTGACCATTGACAACTCCAAGAGTGAGGTTAGCTGGCCTGTTAGTCACATTAATTATCTGCTACTATGTTATTTAGTTGCTAAGAAACACACAAAGAAGCACATATTGAAACAGCATAATTTAGAAAAATCTGCCACGCGCAGAAGTATTGGTTGTAAATTGCATGCTTGCAATTGGCTGGCACAGTGGTTTTCAAAGTGGGGTTCCTGGGTTGGCAGCAACAACATCCCCAGGGAACAGGCTTAAAATGCAAATTCCCGGGTCCCACCCCAGACCACTGAATTCTGAACTCTGGGGGTGGGGTCCAGCAATAGGTGTCTTCACAAGCCCTGCAGGCGACTCCAGAGGAGAACCACTGGATTAGCAGGCTCTGCTGAGAAGGGTTCTTGTCCTGCTGAGCCTTCCTTCCCTGAATACCTTTCTGACTTAGTTTCTTCACCTCTTAAAATATGGACCAGGTCCAAATGATCTCTAAATTCTTTTCAACTTTCTAAGTCTATGGCCATACACCCACTTGTAGGATTATAAAGCTAGCTTTTAATGCATATCTTTTCGTGTTGGAGAATATAAGACCAGAGATGACTGTCTCTGCTTCTTACTATCCTCCCCCTTGGCTGACTCTGTAGCTCGGCTGCCCCCAAACTATCCATAGCGAGGTTCTCCCTTGCCTTCCTCTACTATTGAGATGGTGAAACTAAATTATGCTCTCTCCCCACTTCCCTTGCAGCTAGGTACGTACATCCAGGTGAAACAGTGAGATGTTGAGTAAAAGGGTCTCACTTCCTAACCATAAAACACAGTCAAGAAGGAAGGAGGCCCTTCACAGGTATCATTTCTGTAGAGCAGCCTTCTTGCACAGAGGAAGATGAAGGTCACATGGGAAGGAGGGAGGCCCAGGAGGACAGAAACAGCTGGGACTTCGACGTCACCCTGAAGCAGCTGCATCAGCTCTACTCCGCCTCCTGCAAGGCTTCAAGGCTCTTCTCTCTTTAAGCCACTGCCTGACGTTCCGTTCCTGCAGCAGAGCACATTCCTGTTTCAGGTGCCCCTGCGCCCAGCACATATCAGGCTCTGAGGAATGCCTGCGGAAGCTAACGGGAAGAGGAAGAGAAGTGGAGAAGTGGGGCAGGAGTGTTAGAGGAGCCAGGCGGAGAGTTAGAAGGTCATATTCCTAAAAGGAGTGAGTTTTGAGCAAGTCTGTAAAGTGGGAAAAGGCCTGGAAGACAGGAAAAAGAAGGCATGCCAAACCTCTATTTATACAAGAAACTTTATTACCGCCATTAAAACACAGGTTTGATGTGCTGGTTATGCATATTTTAATGCACACTAAAATAAATATATGATTATTAAAAAAAAAATACTGGTCCATGTGCCACCAAAAACCATCTTGGGAAGCAGCAGAGGTCTCCCTGGCACTCATGGAGAGTCCTGACTTAGACAAATTCCTGGCCAGAGGGTCTGCAGCTTTAGGCCTGAAACAGCAAAAGGAAACCTGGAAAGGTCCGAATCTAAAACTGCTTGAAGTTAGCAGGAACCAGTACTTCTCGAAGAGCACATTCTGTGTCCAGCCAAAGGTCTTTACGTCTATTCTCTTTATTTCCCTAAAGTGCATGAAACTTCCTGGCTCGCCCCAAGTATACAAGGAAATATAATGACCACGAGGAGGGAAGAGGGCCCCAGCCTCGGGAGGGCTCTGTGATCTCCAGTCCCCGGGACATTTACTTGATACACCCGTAGCAGAGCCCTGTGTGCATTTTAATGTGTGTTTGCTGTATGTTGAGATGTAGAATCCTGCAGCAAGGCACGTTTTGTAAAAAAATGCCTTTGGGTGTTCTGGTACCTTTCGTGTTCAAGCCACTCCCTTCTGTCATCTTCAGCTCTCACAACTTCTTTTTTCTTTTCAACTGCCCTTCCCAGCGGAGGCATCAACAGCCCTTTCCTGTTTGTGGAGAGGCCTTGCAGACACACCAGCAGAACCCTAGGCCAGAGGGAGGTACTGATCCGTCTCTCATGCCCCTCTTCCTCTCTGTCTCCCGGTGGAGAGGTTTGCATTTCTGTGCCCAGGCAGAAGCTTCCTGTCCCCTCTCGTGCCCTTCCCAGGCCCGGCTCTGCGGGCGGGGCCAGCACCAAGGCTGACAGGGCTTCAGAGAGCTCATCAATGGTATCCTCTGAAGAGCACGCTGTGGCCTTGGTCCAGCTTCTCGGAATCTTGGGAGGAGAGCCTACCTTTGCCACCTCCCTGTGAATGCAAAGCCTGGAGCCTGGTTGTCTACCACCTACAGCTGCTCAGCTGTGTCATCTGTGCACAGGGCCATGGGAGTCAGCATGCTAGCAGTTTCCATGGAGAAGGTCAGAGGTCACAAGAGAAGCCACCACGAGACATGTCAGTGTATCAAAGGATGCTCAAGGTTGACAGGGATCACTTTTCTTTCTCAAAGTAGAAGGGGAAAAAAAAGATCTTTATAGTAGAAGCCAGATCGAGGGGGAGGGAGAGGCAGAATGGTGTGTGAGAGTGGAGGGTGAGAATCTGTGTCAACTGTTTATTTTGGTGATTGTCTGCATGTTGCAGGCAACATGGCTGAGCAAAGCTGTCATGGAAACACAATTTTGCTGCAGATGACAAGTTGGCATAAAGACAATGTAGGTGGAAAAGAGGTACAGGAAACAAAACTACCTGTCAGGCAGGCGGAAGGAGGAAGAAAATCTAGCCTCACACACTTTCCCCTAATTAAATGTCAGATGTACACAATGCAGGAAAATAATTAGCATGGCATAATTACTGTTCAGATGGAGTCCCGTGTATATGCCAAACAAATTGCTGTACTAGAGCACAAGCTGCTAAAACAAATTGAGTTACTTAATTTTTACATGTTAAAAGCAGCTTGTTTTCTCGTTTTTCTGAGATGCAAATGTTTCATTAATAATGCAGTCTTTCTAAGTGCGCAAAGCTCCGGGCCGCTGCCAAGGCGGGTCCGCGGGTCTCCTTCCAGAGGCTCTGCAGACCAAAGACCTCTGACCTCCCTCTTCCCACCACACTTGCCACTTGCCCCCTCCAATCTTCTCTACACATAGGAGCCAAAGGGTTTTTTTTTTTAAAGCCGTGAATCAGGTCATTTCACATACCCGTTTACGGTCTTCCAATGGCTTCCACTGCCCTTAGAATAAAGTCCAAAGGCCTGAAGGAACGTGCTCCTCTGCTTCCCTGTGACCTTCTCAGGTCCCCCTCCCTGCACTGAGCTCCGGCCACACCGGCTTTCTTTCAGTTCAGGTTCCAGTCTCCTGTGACCCAAGGTCTTCACACTTGCTGCTCCCTTTGCTCAATACACTCTTCCTCCTCTCCCCCATCTCCCGCCCTCCGCCTCTCCTGTCCCTCTGTAGTCGGCTAATTCCCTGGATTTACATCCTGCCTCCTTAGGGAGACCTTTCCGACCACCCCAGGAAGAGCAGGCCCCGCCCCAACCCCTGCCCTCGGCGGGTCTCTGCTAGAGCTCCGCGCTTGTGTACCCCACGGCACGGGTCACACTCCGCACGAATGTTTTATATGTCAGTTTGTGTTTTTATGTGTTTACCATCAACCTCCTTCAGGAGACTCTGAGCATGAGGGTAGAGATCACACTTGTTTATCTGGCTTGAAGGAGGTGTGTGCGTGCGTGCATACATGTATGAGCACATGTATACGTACACATATATTTATTTTACATATGTAGTCTGTAGATCACGCACATATACAATATGAGAGTTGAGCCACTGCAGCCTCCTGCTCAACCCTGGGAACCCAGGACCCACTTTTGCTGTTAGGCCTCTGCACCTCAGACCCTGACCACCCATCCGTCTCTCACCCAGAAAGGTTCACTGAGGGCCTGGTTATCCGTGAGTTCCAGGGCTCTCGGTCTGCAGAAGATGATTCCAACTCAGACGCTCGGCCTTCCAAGCTCAGGAGCCCCTGCACCTGCCCAGCCCGATCTGTGGATGGGTTAGGAACCTAGCAGGACAGCATTTACTCACTGGATTGATACACATGTTCTCTCTCTCTCTACCTCCTTCCCGCCCCTACCCCCCTCACACACATACACACAGCAAAGCAGCTCGCTTCAAAGCAGGAGGCAGGAGAAGGGTATCTATTTCTGGCAAGCTCCCCGAGGAGGCCTCAGGGGGCTGATAACTTACTCCCCTCCTCTTCTCCAATCCATCCAAGTCTCTCCTCTCATTAGCCCACCCTGGATCTCAGACCACCCTCTCTGCTAAGCTCCTGGCCAGGACACTCTCCTGCCAGGGGCTTTTTCTGGCTTGCTCCCCCTTACCCACATCCCCTGAACAGCCCAAGCTACAGGGCTTTCAGTGCCAAAATGGGGAAAGTCCTGGGCAAAGTGGGATGAGTGGGTTATACAACAGAAGCCTAAACTCTCCTCTCATGACCTTTCACCTTATTTCCCAGCCTCATGAGCTCATGTCTCATCTACCTCGGTTTACTGGTTCCTACTTGGCTCTTGACTGGGACACAGACTAAAGATACTGGAGACAGGTACTTGGGCTTGAGTCATGGCTCCACACAGTTGTGGGCTGATTACATAAACACTCCAGGCCTCAGTTTCCACATCTGTAAAAGGGGTCCATTAATTATACCTATACAGGCTGCTGGTGCCCTGCTCAGGTCTCCCTTCTAGTCCTCCAGCCGCCATGAGGTTTGGCTGCTAATAGTGCAAAGCTGCCTTGGAATATGGGAGCTGCTCTCCCAGAAAGGCATGGGAAGTTGTGCCCCACCTTCTCCTGGGAGGTGGGGCTTACAGCTAGTAACTGATTGACACAAGAGAACAGCCGCCCAGCCCGGCTGCCGCCAGGGAGAATGGCCCTGCGGTGCCAGTCGCAGGCCAGCGCTCCTGGGCGAGCAGGCTGAGGCTAGACCGCAGCCACATCTTTGTTGGGCTCCCTCCCCTGTCCTAGCCTGCGTCCCTCACATCCTGAAGGTTGTCTCCCGGAGCACCCCTCATCAAATCTCTTGCAAAAAGTCCCTAGCTCAGGCTCTGCTTCTAGGGAACGTGAGCCGAGACACCTGCGTTACAGAATTGCTGAAAAGATTAAATGAGAACAGGCACAGAAAATGCTTACATCAGAGCCTGGCACATAGTATGTTCCCATTTTGTGGCTGCTCTGTCCTGACCCCTGTGACTTCCTCTTGTCCCATGGAACTGCAGGGCTTGCCCCCCCCCCAACCCCCACAGCACCACACTTGCTACTGAATGACCTTATGCATGGGCACACTGGCCTGGGCAACCCGAGGGTTCGCCAAAAGCTGGGGCCCCCACCTGTTAGGCAAACCCTGGCTTGCAAGTCAAGAAAGTGCTTCAGCTGGAAAGGGTCCCCAGCGGCAGTTAGGGGAGAAACTGTTCTCAATTTTAAAGTAACCGTTGGAAAGCTTCAACAGTATTCCAAGTAACAAGTTTCAAACCACTGATGGATTGGTCGGGGTTGAGAACTGTGGAGTCCAGCCCCCAGGCCCAGCCCTTCCTGAAGGAAAGACCTTCTCCTGGCCCAGGCCTGCTGTGAATCTGCTTCCCAGGGGAGCACAGACAGCAGGCTCCTCCTCTCACTGCTCGCTGGCCAGCCCTGTCCCAGGTTCTGGGACGAGTTTTCTCCCTGGGCGCTGCTGTCTGGGGCTGTGAGGGCCCCAGTCTTGGAGGCAGCACACTTCGATTGAAACCCCCAGACTGTTGGGAGCCTTCCCTGAGGACCCAGCACTGTGCTGTGAGAAGAGAGACAGAAGAACCATGGAAGAATCAAGGGCTCAGTCCTGTCCTTGAGAAATCTCGGGCAGGCCGGAGGATCCACAGGGCACCAGACATTTAGTAAAGAGAGAAACAGTGATTAACGCGAGAGCCGCCCTTTACTGAGCAAGCACTATGTGCGAGGTGTTTTCCTGACTGGTTTGCCTGTATGGCGTTATTCAGTCCTTACAACTCTTCTGTCCTGCTCCTCCTCACTTCCCGGAGGGGAGTCTGAGGCCGCGAGAGGGCAGGGAGCTGGCCTGAGGTGTACATCCAGCCAGCAAGAGCAGGGTTCGTCCCAGCAGCCTGGTCCTGGGACCACACTGTCAGCTAGTAACCTCCACTCCCCCTCCCACTACGAGCCTGACCCCCAGGGGCTTCCAGTGGAGTGGAAACAAATGCGGGAATAGGAACAAATTCTAGCAGAGGTGGAGTGAGCGAAGTACACCGGGCAATAGTGAGTGATGGGGACGGCACGAGGCACTGACAATGTCACACTATGCCAAATTGTGAGACTGAAGTGCTCACGGGGGAAGCAGGGGCTCCTTTTCCAACGCCCCTTGTCAGCAGCTAGTAACCCCCTCCACCCGTGCCAAAAAAACCAAGAATGCTACAAGGGAGGAATCTATCTGCCAGCGTCCCAGGGACCTGCTCTGTGCCAAATACCCTCCCGAGCAAATATTGATACATTAACCGCAGCTCAAACACCGTGAGTGCCGTGAGCATGCCTCAGCGGGGAGGGGGTGGCTGGCCCGCTGCCACCTCCCACAGCCCTCGTCAGAGCCAGCAGCGGGCTCTCCTTCCTGGTGGAGAAATCTGTGGGCCCTTGAACCAGGGCTGGCGGGGCGACAAGCGTCCAGGGGATGCTGACCGCCCCTCCCTAACCGCCCCGCGTTCCTGAGAATGAGAAGTAACACAGGCAGGCTGGGGATGGAGCGAAAGTGTCCAGGGACTGCCGCCACCTCCCCGTGCAGGCTTCAGGGAGGTGCATGCCTGGCCAGGAGCAGGGCCTGGGGGACGAGCTGCTCAGGACGTGTGAGCATGCTGCCGACACTGCGTGGGGACCCGCATGCAGTTCTGCTCGGTTCCCGACGGCAGAGCTCTTGTACATGCTGATGTATGAAGAGTAACAAAACCCAGACACCTGCTGGACTTCTTTCCATCGTTGTTTCCTCTATCACTACAGGCAAGGCCGCGACCTAGTTTCTTACATTTATTAGGGAAATACTAACTGATGGCATCAGAAAATGCCAGCGCTGGAAAGGACACAAGACACTACTTCCTCCCAACTCTCACTTGAATGACGAGGAGACTGAGACACAGGGAGGTGAACTGATTCGCACAAGGTCCCAGCTAGTGAGCGGCGAGCCCAGGACCGGGCCCAGGCTTCCGTCTCCTGCAGCGCTAACCCTGGCTTATGAGCCTTGCCCTTCACTGCCGCCTCGGCCCTCAAGTACCACCAGCAACTTCCAGTGGAGGCCACTGTGTCTTCTCAGATGTGACTGAGTATAGGACGGATTGGGGGTGGAGAGACGAGGGGACAGGCGCGGCAGGTGGGCTGGGCATGAGTGGGCCTCTGGTCTTGTGTGGAGGAGAGTCAGGCAAGCCGAGGTGGGGTTCGGTGAGGACATCAGACAGGCAGGGACAATCCTGGGAACCCACCCTTACTAGCTGGAAGAGGCTGCCTGAAGCACTGTGTTAAGAATGATTCAGAGGCATCTTCCAGGTTTTGTGATCTAGTTGTGATGTCAGCCACGGGCACAGGGGGAGTCTCCACAAATACCCCAGCTATTTGCTGCCCCTTCCTAAACGTGTAAGGATGATGGTGCTGCTTCAGGCTGTGATCTTCCTTTCCAAGGAAACTCGTTCAGTTCCCTGCACGGGGAAAATGGAGCACTTCATGCAGAATGCTGAGTGCATCATAGGAGTTTCATAAATATATTTATTGGAAGAAAGAAAGGGAGGATGGGCGGGAGAGAGGATGCAGGCGGGGCATCCCTGGCAGCCCCTGGGATGCTTTGAACACCAGCACCTCCTCTCCTAGACTTCTCTTCCCTTTGGCAAGGCTGCTGTGGGAAGATGCCAAAGAACAGCTCCCTCCGCTAGGGACCAAAGTTTACATAGAAACTTCTGGAGCACCTGTAGGTATTGGGTAAGAAAGTCATAGTGCATCCTGCAGTTCCCCCTTCCTTCCAAGAGCAAACCTTCACCAAGCGGCCCACCTCCACCTGGGCTGTAGCAACAGCAGAGACCAGGAAGGAGGGAAGGCAGGTGGGGGGAGGGGCCGTCAGTCAGGACAGCAATGTGGGACTGTGCTTCCAGGGTTCAGGAAAGATACGGGTTAAAGCGGGAAGAACCACTTCTGGCGGGTGGTAACAGCTGGAAGAGCCACGTGGGCCAAAGGCCAGTTCAACCGCGCTCCTCCCCCACTCAGAAAGTTGGTGGTTCCCGTGGCCTTCTCTATCCAGTATAAAACCCTTTGGGTCTGGCCACCACCCTCCAGCAGGGATCTGTCCTCGAGTCCAGTCTCCTCGTGCCACCTTCAGGTCCTCTGCACACTGACCCATGCCCTTGCAGTGTCCTAAACAACCCCTGATCTTCCCCTGCACCATGATTTTGATTTTTTTCTTCCTTTTTCCTTCTGTATTGGTCAGAATCTGACCCATCCGTCAAGACCCAGCTCACTACCACCTGTTCCAAGAAGCCTTCACTGCTCCCTGGAGTCGCAACCTCTCTCTCTCCCTCTCTCTCAAACAGAAGTAGATCTAGGTCTACCCCAATTTCATCCCCCAAAGCACAGAGCTGTACCCTGCCTGCTACATTGTCAAACAAAAATAAGAAGAAAAAATCCACTCCCACAAGGCTGATGTTAGGGTCTTAAATTCCTCCCCTTTGACCCTCCCCTCTTTGGGGAAGGTTTGTCCAGGCCTTGAGCAGAGACCTTTAGCAGAGTTGCTGTAATAAAGTCAGGTCATGAGTGTGCATAATTCTATGGTGAGTGCCCATCCATTGCATATTCACTGTGAATATAAACTAAAACGTAACCGGTTAACTTTATTTATACTCTGGATGAAGACTTCTCTTTTAATAAAACAGAATCCGTTAAGGATTATAAACAAACAGTGTTTTATGAACTAAAACTGCAGTGCACTAGTCACTCAAGGGCAGAAACCGGGCGCTGGGAGGCTCAGGCAGCTATAAATAAAGATAAGGCCCTGCCAGGCCTGGGCTCGGGCAGAGGGATTGCTGACTCCATAATCAGCTTCTCCCCTCTCCCTCCAGGCCCACAAATCACTGGGGTGTTGGGTCACTGCCCACTGGATTCAGCCCAGAGACAGAGAGCAATGGCAGCTAAGCAGTTCATTAGCTCTGAGAATGAGTGTAAACTAAGACTCGGGAACCGTCTAGGTTTGGAGTCAAACGAGGGAGCGCCAATCTCCAGAGCCCAGAGGACTGGACAAGTCGGGTAAGGAGCGCCAGTGGGCTGGGCCTGCGTCACTCTGAACGTGGGCCCCAATCAGGGGTGTTTCAGCTAAACTGCCACATTCTCTATGAGAAACCTGCTCCCACCCCCAACACCCCCCCACCCCCAGCCCCTCAATCCAACCATGTGGTGAGGCCGCCATCCACCCCGGCTCAGACCCCAGGGCTGTTGTAACTGGTCCATGTGACGGGAACCTGTGCCAAGCAGAGCCAAGGAGAGTCCAAACTGGGCGTCATCCAAATTGGAGCTGGAAGAGGACATCCCTTTCCAGGTTGGTCACCAGGGGGAGAACATGTTTTTGGAGCTTCAGGACACTGCCTTTCCTGCTTTGCAAGGAAAGCCCATCCCCAGTGGAAATGCCCTGAACGCTACTGCACTGATGCACGGGTGCTGTACGGCGCTTCGGTCCGAGCTCACGGCCTGTGCAACACCGAGAGTGAACTCCAAGGGAAACCATGCATCGCGGGTGACAACGGCGTGTCAGCGTGGGCTCATCTGTTGTGACAGAGGCCCCATGCTGCTGGGGGACCTGACGCGGGGCGGGGGGGGGGTGCTGTGCATGTGTGGGGGCCAGGAGTATCCAGGAAATATCTGCACCTTCCTCTCAATTTTGCGGTAAACCTAAAGCTTCTCTAAAAAATATAGTCCTTTTATAAAAAAGAAAAAAGCCGCCTATTATTCGCCTCAGGGAGAATGAAGCTGGGACGCAGAAAGAAGCAGAAACGAAAAGGGAATGATTCCTATGGCCAGTGAGTCCTCATTTTTGTGTAAGCTGTGTCTCTCTGCTTCTTCATCCTTACTAGTACTTTTTAGAGCAAGTCTAATACCATTTATTGAGCACCTACTAGGTGCAAGCCATTTTTGAACTAACAGTGTTATCATCCATATTTATCGAGCGACCACAGTTTGCCAAGGGTTTTCTGTGGATGGTCTCATCTAATCCAGGCACCACGGATGAAGTAGACACCCTCACTTTCTTCTTGCAGATGCAGAAACTGAGGCTGAAAGAGGTTAAGTACCTTTGTCAAGGTCATGTGGCTACTCATTAGCATAGGCGGGATATAAACGCAATTTGACACCAAAGCCCATGCTTTAACCCCACCACTATGTTGCTGCAGTATGATTTCAGTTTTGTTTGCATAAACAATATGGATGTGTGTGTGTGTGGGGGGGGCTCACAGCAGGCAGAATCGCATATGTACGTGGTAAAGAACGGGGAGATAATACAGACGTATCAAAGCAGACTGTCCTGTTATCTCACACTGCTGGCCTGAAATAGTGTCATTCAGTTCAGTGCTGTGATCCCAGCCCCGGTTCTCCACTGTAAAGACAAGGCCTGGTGCCTGGCAGGATCTAAATCCATACTTCTGTACAGATAACCCAGCCACAAAGCTCTTCCCTTGCTTGATCCTCACCGTTTCTCTGTGGTGTCGGCAAGAGAAGCCAATGCCATTTTTATTTCACAGATGGGAAAGCTGAGGTCCTTGAGGCTACCCAGCTTCTTCCCTTCACCGTGTGACTTCATTCACTTTCCCTCTGTGCTCCGTCCACTGACTTGGACTTTCTGTTCTTTTAAGGTGCCACGCCCACTCTTATCTCAGAGCCCTGGCACCCGCTCTTCCCTGGCACTAGAGTCCTTTCTCCCTCTTTCCCACGTTGCCCAGGCTAACTGAGGTCCACTCCTGATCTTGCCTCAAAAGCCCTTTGGTTGCGGTCATTTCCCTGACCACTCGGATGGCCCCAGTTTATGCTTCTATAGACCGTTTTCTTGCACAGCATGTTTCTCTGCTTCTAATGACGTCTGCGGGTTATTATTTCATCCACGTCTCACTAGTCCACTGGACTATCACGTCTCGAAGGCATGGAACACGCTTTAGTGGTCACCACATCATGCCACAAGCCAAGCACAGTGTCTAGAATGCTCTCAACAAACGTTTGACAAGTGATAAGTGAATGAATAAATGGGCGACTGGGATGATGATGGGATAAAAGGTGCCCCTTTCCAGGTTGGTCACTGGTTGGAGAACATGTTTTTGGAGCTTCAGGAGACTGTCATAGCCTTAGAAGGGGCATAATCTCTTTGGGAAGCCATGGCCACCACTACTGGACTGGACCCAAGTCTCCTTGTTGACTTCTATGGCAAGAGATGGTCCAGTGGCCAAGACCTTAAAATCACAGACCTATAAGATGCCAAATCGTATAACGTGGGCGCAAAAAGACGAGCTTACCCCACACCGGACCCTGTAAGAGCAGAGGCACCCGGGAACTAAGAGAAGAGAAATCAAGAAGGAAAATGGCGTCTGCCTGGGACACGGCTCTGCCCCTCCTCCTTTAATCTGCCCGGGAACACCTTCTACATCCAGCTGGCTTTGTTTAACCATGGCCTTGTGTCCTTGCCTTATAATTACCACCTTTTTAAACCCAGTCACAAAATTAATTGCCCCTTAATGAAGCAGGGTAGCAATTAAGGGCAGCGAACCTTGTAGGGAAGGAGAAACACATTTGTCGGAGGAGCCCTGTTGGGGGCCCGACTTCGCAGGCACCATCATTATGGGTGCAATCATTTTTCCAAGGGGGCGTGACACCTCCTTAGGCCCAATCAGAACTGCCAGGGGCTGGAGAAATCCATAGTTCCTACAGAGTTAGTTAGCGTCCGTTTGGAGCTTCCTGTTTCCTGGACTGGACAGGAAATATGATTTATCGTTGCTTCATGCCCATGAAGTCTGCCGAGGACAAGAGGCCCACCCAGGAAAGCCATCGCCCCGCGTGGCCACCTCATCCCCATCGATACCGCTCCTGAAGGTCCGTGTGCAGATGCTACAGAGCCCAGAGCTGCAGGAGGAGCCCAGGGGCCTCCACCTGACAAGCCTCTCCGGGGAAAAGGAAGCGCACCTATGCCATCAGCCTTGTGGTAATGAGGCTGCAACAAGTTTTACAGAGCCCAGTGGCTGGGCTACATGGACGGGGCTCTCTGTCACCCTTTAGATGGGCTAATGACCCTAGAGAACTGAGAAACAGAGGGAGGTAGTAAACCTGTGTACTCCTAAACAGTCTGTCCCCGATGAGCTCTGGGCTCTGGACTAACACTCCCATCTCGAAGCTGATGATGACAATGACAACAACAGAGAAACGGCCGGAGCTGACACACATGTTGAAGACCTACTACATTCAGGCTCTCCAGTGCTCACAACCCCACCAGGAACGCAGCCACTCCATTCCACGGCACAGAGACACCGAGTCGCTCTTCCAAGGACACACAGCTAAGTGGCAGAACCAGAACACAAACCCGGGCATTGGCTCCTAAACCTAAAACATATTCCCTCTCGAGCGCACACTGGTGGTAGCGCAAATAACAGTGACGCAGTGGGCGGTCTGGCTAACCGACGGCAGTTGCCATCTCTAGGACAAGGGGATCTACTGCCCTGATGGCGCCCAGGGCCCCGCAGGGTTCCACCAGCTTCTGGGCTTTAGTCACTTTATTCCCCCTGGTTCTGCTCTGAGGACAACGCTGGAAGTTCAAGGCCCCCCACAGGCCAGCTGGGCCGAACCCATCTCCCTGCCCTCGCATACCCTCGTCTGCTCCCCACCTGCTTGGATCACCCCAGCTGCCCTGCCTCCCCAGCCACCTGTACGACTCCCCGGCAATCTTCCCCTTCTCTTCACATCGTCACCCTTCCCACCCCAGGTGGCGAGCCCCACGTCTTAGGACACCTTTGCCAAACTCCCTCCTCACGAAGACCCTCTCCTCCTTGGAAACTCTCTAGCTTAGAGTTTTTTTCAGGCCTAACTGGCACACAAGTTTGCAAAGCTAGTATAAAAAATTCATATATGTGTACATATATTAGTGCATAATCCTAATACATTATATTTTCATGCAGTAGAATCCCTGAGCAGCCATTTCCTAGCTGTGTGACCTTGAGCAACTTGCTTAGCTTTCTTGTCTATAAAATGGAGATCATGAGTTGCTTGTAGTTAAAACAGGGATGCTACTTAGCCCAGAATCTGGCTTGGAGTAAATGCTCAATAAATGTCGGGTGTTACCATCTGTACTGGATTATAGCTTCTTCATGACGGAAACATACCTGATGCTCAAGTGCAACCATGGCTTACAAGTGTGTACCTCTTTGTGGACTAGTCTGAGAGCACTTGGACCTGTGCCCCTTTCTTTCTAACCTGCTTAGGGGGTGCCAGGGTGGGAGTCTGGAGAGGCCTGCAGTCCCCTCCCCTGCCTCTTAGTGGAGGTGTCTGGTTTAGCTACCCCAAGTCCGGTGTCGCTGGGCCTTGGATGTCTGAGGACTGGAGTGCGCCTAATGCTGACTTGCCATGCATTCCAGCCCTGTTCACCCTCCCCTCTGCCTCCATGTCCGATTCGGCCCAACCCCACAGGGCAGCACCCGGTCCTCAGAAAGCCTAAGAGAGCCCTGTCCTTCTTAGAGAAGGATCCTAAGCTAATATAGCCCTGTCTATTTCTGCAGGTCAGAGTGAAACAGGAAGAGGCGTGGGTTAACAGCTTTGGCAGCCAACCATCACATCAGCCTGTACCTACTTCCAGTCTCCAGGGACTGCCGGCGTCTCCCAAGCCTCCGTTGCTATTGCTGCCTATGTCCGGGGTCAGAATCGTTTAGGTATGCTGTGATGTCGCTGGAAGACCCCAATCAATTGTGAAAAAACAGGTGACCCCTGCACCAATTTAAGCTGCAAAATGCTCCAGCTACACACATGCTCGGCTGCTGCTCTGCCTCATTCTCTCTCTCTTTAAACAGGCCAGAGAGGAAATGAAAAGGAATGGTGACAGAAAGTCCACATGGACAGAGAAAGAGAAGAGCCTGAAAGCTTCAGGGCAGGAACTGACACAATTTAATTAACTCTTCGGCATAAAAATCTTTTGGTGCCCCGAGCAGAGCTGTTTGTTTGCCTGCACAAAGTAATGCTCTTAATAAGTCTGAGATTAAACCTTCTAGAGATTAATGAAATGCAACACCTTGACTTGCAACGTTAGAAATAGCCAAGAAGGCACGATATTTGCTTTGCACACAATTTGATGGCTGTTGTCATCTTGTGTAAATAGTTCCCAACCTCTGTTATATGTGGCATAAAAATTGTCACTAACTGTGATTTGGCATTGTTGCTCTATACAAAACATATTGCTGAAATACTTTAATAAACACTTAACGAGGAAATAGGATGGATCAAATTTAAACCATGACATTAGTAGAGCTGACACACTTAATTATATCCTGAAAGTCATAAGTTGCTACTCTCCTAGGAGTTTGTGACTAATATTGTCATTAAAAAATCAAACTAATCAGAGTATCTGCCACTTAGTAAAACATTACTGTATCCCAGACATGGCATTTCACTGTACATCTATTAGTCACAAAAGTCCCTTAAAGGAGTCACATCATACCCACTGAACAGAGGAGAGCACTGACCGTCAGAAAGGGGACACGATCTGCCTGAAGCCAAACCACTGGGAAGAGGAGGGAGCTGGGATGCAAAATTGGATGGCTTTAACTCTGAAGTCGGGCCACCGGCACCTAAGCCTCTTAAAACAGAATAAAGAAACCTAGCCTGGGAAATTCTAATCAAACGCTAGTAGCTTCACGACAAATTAAAAGGAAATGACACAAACAGATTGTATGTGCTAGCTTTGAAGAAAGGCATTTTGTACTCAATGACTGGGGGTAAAATCACGGTAAATGGTCTTGTTGGGGAAAGATACAGCCCAACCTCACGGAGAATACGAGGCAGGCCCTTTTTGGCCAAGCGGTAAGGCTCCTCTGTTAATTCCACTTCCAAATTCTGTTCCTGTCAACCGCATTGCAGTGTGGGCGCTCCCCTCGGAGGGCTCCCCTGTGGCTGACTTGTAACTTCTCAGTGCAGCAGGAGGCCCAGACCCCACAGGCCCCTGGGGCACCCTCTAGTGGCTACCAGCACAGTCTGTGGAGTTGAAGAAACTGGGAGCGGAAGGGACCACTTTAGAACTGTTTGCTTGTTTCTGCGAAAGCAAAGAGGAGCGAACTGTCGGATGTTGCACAACCCGAACCATCAAGGGCATGAGTCACATAAAGTGATTGAAAAATCTGGTTATATAAGAGGGAGGTCCTGAGGTCCTCCCTCAACCATGAAATTCTAACAGGGTCTCTCCCGAGACAGGAATGGTCCCCAGGAGCCTGCGCTGTAGGCACCGTGGGGCAGCAGGCTGGACAGGATGCCCTGCTTCTGTGCAGCTGCCTATGCTCCAGGGACAGCGCCCAGCGTTTCACTGCAGAACTCCTTTCGGCCTCATTTCATCGTTCCTGTTTCACAGGCGAGGAAACTGCAGCTCTGCAAGACGAGGGAACTCGCCCAGCATCATGGAGCCAGTGAGCAGGATCCCAGCCCCCGCAGTTAGATGCCAAAGCCAGGTTCTTCTTTGTTACATTTTGATGTGCCATTGTAGCAAATATTCCTTATACAAGCTACAAATAAATAACTGGTTTCTGTTTTATAAAGACTTCTGCAAATTAGCAAGGGATTTTCTGATTTTCCTCCCACATCCTGTTGCATTCAAGACCTCAAAGTTAATTACTACACCAGACACTGCGCAGCAGAGATAAACATCAGGGCCCCTTGCCTTGTGTGTCTGCCATTATGATCGGGTCCAGGCAAGGCCTGCCAATGGCTAATGAGGTTAAATATAACGTAAGATAAAGCTGTGAGGCTGTGCAGGTTCTTGGGGACCAGCAGATGACACTTGGGTCTAAACAAAGGTCTATATAAGGAAAGGAAAATTATCTCCGTCCCAGGCTGAGATCAAAGAACAATTTCCCGTGATACTGCCACCGCCACCCCCCCCCCCCCGCAACACACCCACTCTCCGCTCACAAAGGCACACCTCTCTCACACGGGGAGGTAAGGGCTTTGGGCGGAGTGGTAATGCCTCCGCTAGCCACTCTGCCACTTTGCCTTAAGCACCAGGATGCAGAGAGTGAGAGGGCTGGCCTGAGAATCAGGCAACCCTCCACTCCTGGGCACTATTAAAGCATGGTGACCTTGAATGAGAGTGTTGCTCTGAACTAGATGGGTCCAGTCTGCCCATCTTTGAAGTCCCTGGGGACGTACAGCAGCATTGAGATATCACTCCATAAATTACTGGTCACTCTCTATTTTTTTTTCTTCTGTCATTCTTAAAGGACTACCCCTTGCATGTGGCTTTGGGAATTGGCAATTAGAATTCATGCCAGAGGTGCTGAACACACCTACTGAAATTAAGTCCCCTGCAGTTTAGAGAAAGCACGACTCAAACCTTTCCTTCTCTCGAGAGAACAGGGCCTGTAAGCATTTTGCAGCTGGACTTCCGGATGGGAGGCGGCCAGCAGTGGAAGGAGCCCCAGCCACACAACTTGGGACTTGGAAGCCAGGTGGCAGGACAGGAACTGGGGCTGGGAGTGAGAGTGTTAAGTGGAAGAGACCCTGGGATCAATGTTCTGTAGGGAGGCAGTGTTCCTCTAGCACCCCCATCCCACCCCCTGCATCTTCCCACTGAGCAGGAGGCTGCGGGCCTCGCCTTGCTGTGGCCACCTCTTTCAGTACAGCAGGTGGCCATTTCATTAAACGCACCATTTGCAGCCTTCCCTGCCTGGGAGTGTATCTGCTCTGCCCCACGCGGCTCTGCTTTCTCCTTTATTGGGATCAAACCTCCTGCCCTCATTTCTGAGACTTCCCCGAGCTCCATCCACAATACCACGGGGATGGGCTGTAATGGCCCATTACACTGAAGGGGCGGCACTCCAAAGAGCCACACACTTTAAAAGTCATCCTGGAATAACAGCTTTAAGAGGAGGGAAATCAGCGCCGACACAGCCTTCCCCATCAGCGACCCGGCGAGCTTCCCCCGGAGAGTCCGGCATGGCATGGTGGCTGAATGCTTCAGCCCTAGCGGGGGGCAAGGAGTGCTGGCTGGGACCTCCCTGGCATCGGTGACCTCCTTCTTGGGGACTTTATTGAGTCAGATGACAGGATCCTGTGCTACAAACTTCCCAGGTCCATGATCATGCGCAAGCCAGAGAAAGGTGCTCAGATCTGCTCCTTCTAGCCTCTGAAGGGCAGCCTTCCCCACAGGGCGCGTGAGCCGAGGCTCGGCGGTCAGGAGAAAGGGCAGAAGAGGCTGACAAACAAAGTGGCGAAGGGAATGGACTTGGGAGGTGCCTCGTTCTGGGTCTACATCCTGCCTGTGGCTCCGACCAGCTGAGTGACCTCGCCCAATCTTTCTGTGCCATAGTTTCCCTGTCTATGCAACGGGGATGGTCAGAGTCCCCCTTGCCTCGGGTGCTGTCTAAAGGACAAAGGGGCGAACGCATGTATAACAAACATTTAGCGCAAGGTGATAGCCCAGTACCTGCTGTTGCTGTTACTATGATTATTGTTGCCGAGTGGTCAACAGGCAGCAGTTCCCTTGGCCAGGCGATGCTAGACCAGGGGAGGCCATGGGATCATGGCATGACAAGCCCCTGGCTGAAGTCCAGGGCCTTGGCTGGAAAGTATGCCCTGTGGCTTATACTGCACCCTCCTTCAAATTGGGCAAATTCAGCTTCGTGCATTTGTCACAAAGAACGGGGGAGAAAGTGACGACTGAAATAGCTACCTGCCACACCACTCAGAAGGCGAATGCCCCCGGTGAGCGTGGCAGGGGACACTGGACGCGCCGTTCGTACCTGCTCGCCCGTGCGTGCATCTCGGCACACTGAGCACTAGGGACCCTCTTGTCCTGACATGTGACCTGTAAACGCAAACCCACTATTTCAGCTGGCCGTCCACTGAAGAGACTGATCTCTTCCGATTCTGGTGGGCAAGCTGGTGGGGCACAGCTCTTGGTGGGTGGGTTGTGTTATTTCTCAGGGCCATTCGGACTTTTTTTTTTTTGCCTTCTGTGCAGAGTGCAGGGGCTGAGAGTGTCTGCAGGGCCGAGGGTGTCCTGTCCTGCTGTGCGGACATGTGATGTGAACCTCAAGATCTTCAAGAGAAAAGTGGGGGGGCGATAGGCTGGGCCAGTGTATCCAGTGCTGTCAGGGATACAAACGCCATTGGTGTGCTTTGTGAGCCACACCGACACACACAGGGGATAACTGTTTCCTTACCGGCCACTGTTGGTATCCCAGTCTCAGGCCACACATAAGGGTGGGGCGGCTGTAATCACATTCCCAGAGCAAAGCAACAGGCACTCCCACCGTCGCCCCAGGGGAGCAGCCAGGGGGCCTCCCCAAATTAGGTATGAGCCTGGTTTAGCTATAAGCCATTCACAGCTTCCCAGTCTACAGCCGGGTGGCACTTTCCTTTTTTCAGGTTAAAAGCATTCTAAAAATACCTCCTGAGCCACTGAGGTCCCCAGTCTTCCCTGCTCTGATTTCAGTCCAGTCACCATCTCCTATGGTGCGTGTCCGGGTAAGACCTCACTGCTGCGGATGTGCGCCAGGTCTCAGAGATCACTGCGGAGTACTGACAAGTTGCCTCAAATCAAGTCACGTGGCCCAGCCCTCCATTTGGACCTAGGAGGAGGGCAGGAGGTCCCCTAACCCCAATCTGACTCAGAGAAGTTTCCAGTATTTGGAAAATGAAAAAACAATGATTTTTCTCCCTCTGAACCCCAAAGTCCAAAAATATCACATCCTCGAAGCCCAAAAATAACAGATCCAACTTCCAGACTTTACAAAGAATGGGAATTGTATCGAAGAATTCACAGGTCCCTTGGAGGAACTCCCACCGTCTTGACAAGCACTGTACCCTGTAAACCGTGGCAGCAGGCAGTGTCTTACTGCAGTTCGTGGCTGGGTGGCATTGTAGCGCCCAAGCCTGCTGTTTCTCTGCCTCACTACGGACGGTGAGACAAGGCTCAGATACTTGGCATTTCTGGGGAAACGCCCAGGCTGGGTTTCCTCTCTGGCTCCAGGACAGGCTGTGTGTCAGGCACAGCCTGCTTGTACTCTACCTGGGGTGGGGGTGGTGGGGATGGGGGTGCTTATCCTGAATCAACACTAGGAGTTAATTATCACTTGGGCAGAGAGGATCTTGGGATTTCTGCCTCACAGGAAGGGACTTCCCATCATCAACTTGGCTGTGTCTCTCTGGTTCTAACCCTGACCTTTTAGTTCACCTTTTGCCTTCAATATCCATCTTGGACTCTGGGTCGGTGATCGGTGCCAGGCGTTTGCCTTTGGCCTGACCACATCTTGGTGAACTACATGGCACCGTGGCCCTTCCCTTGTGGGTTCTGCCTCTGAACCCTACCCACCGCCTGGCTGTCTCATCTCACCGCTGGGAATGAGGCCCCAGCGCGTCCTGATAGAGGAAACACAGGCTCCGGGGTTAGGCTGATGGCTTCAGACCCGAGCCCCAGAGCTTAGCTGGCTGTGCAACCTTGACCATGCTTCTCAGTTACTCTGTGCCTCAGTTTCCTCATTGTAAAGTCAAGATATCCTCGGGGATTTGTTGAGGGAATTTAACCTGATAATGAACAGAAAGGACAGCGCCATGCTGAGTGCCTTTAAGTACACAATAAATATTAGCTATGATACTGATTATGTGCTGTCTGCATTTGGAAATTCTACATTTACTTTAAAATCAATAGCAAACTGACAATGAAAATCAGAAGAAATAAGGATGATTAGTTGGAATGTTCTTTTTGAACATATATGCTCACCAAGGCTTTTCCAAATTAACCTTCAAAGCAGTCTCGGACCAAGCCATCTTTTGGCCATGTCTCATGGAAAAAGAAATGCTTTACTTAGGAACATTAAAAGAGGAATTCATCTGAAAATCAGCTGTAAGAATGAAGTAGGATGAGAAAGTTAAAGACAGACGTTTTGGCGGAGCAGCTTCAACCAAGACCTGGTTGGCTGAACGCACTGCAGCGTGCACAGCAGTGACCTAGCGATGGGTGGCTGGCGTTTGAGCTGTTCGACCCCGTGTCTGCGGGCCAGATAAGGACCGATTACAAAGCACATCCACACATTCGCTCCGACACGCGGACAGTGCACTCAAGCCTTCCCTCTCAACGTGACCAGCCTTCGGAGGCTGCATTCCTGCTCAGACAAAGCAAGACTGTTCCAGCCCCTGTCAACACCTCAGGGTCTGCGACCGATAGCAATCAGAGCCTTTCTCTCGGCTCAAGTCATGTTTATATAATGCAACATCACGAACAGTTTGGATCTGAAATTCATTTATCGAGAACGCCAATGCCCCACAAGTAGCTAATGGTATAAACCTTTTGTCTCAGGTAAAATCAAGTCACTGAAGCAAATGGTCCCAAAATGAGCAGAGACTTCAACTCTAATGTGGACACAGGGCTGCAACGGAGAGAAGGGAGGAGGAAGATTCGACCCTTAGTCGTCACAGTGGTGGAAAGGGCCTGGACCCCAGTGTATCTTGGGGGACTTGACTCATTGTGGGAAACCCAAGGTAGAGTCTTGAGGCTTTCCCTTACCTTTAAAATAAGGGTTTGCAGGGGACATACATCTTACTAAGAGTCTCCAGTTCCCCAAGTGCAAATTGGCACTGTCTCTTCTGAAGGCACAGAGGTGGGCATGAGTGGGGAGAGTTTGCTTGCGCACGTGAGTTAGAAGGACCATCACGACTCTGTCTCTTCAAAGGTGGGAAACACCCACCCTTGTTTCTGGCAGTGCGTCCTACGGGGTGTCTCCCCACGATGCTAGTCTCCAGCAACACGCAGTAACGAAATGGATCTATGGCCAGGTAAATCTGGGAAATACTGCAGATTATACAACGCACATCCGCACATGAAAGGCTCTTAGAAGTCCCACAGTAAAGAAATATATTTAACTTGTTTTAACCTAGTTATTTTTCAAATGTTTTTGAGCATAGGACTTTGTAATGAATTAGCCCACAGAAGCTTCCGGAAACATTCAGGGCACTGTTGGGCTTATTATAAGCTGGCCAGTTCTTTCTTCTGACTGCCAAGGGGGAAACCAAGGGCTCTCTTCCCCCCCAGCTCGTTCCCTCCTGACCGCGAGTGAAACATCAATACGACGGTAAAGAGAAGCCTCTGAAACGCGGCTTCCTCTAAGACAGATGCCTCGCAGACGGCCACCATGTGCATGCCTGTGCACACACACACATACGCGGCCAAGCGACATCCCATTTAATGGCCCTTATGGCCCGAATTGAGGACATCCTGACTGACCCCCACCCCGAAAGCTACTGTGACGAGTGTTCTGCTTCAGCCTGTCGACAGTCTTCTCTCTCCAGCTTCCTGGTCCTGGGATCTGGAGGAGGGGATACGTTCTCAGGCTGTGCGAGTGGAAAGGCCCCTACGTGCCCCTGCTCCGCTCTGTCCTGGGCTGTGTCCTTCAACTGAGAGCAGCTTTTCATCACGAGTTCAGCAGCAAGCATTTTCCATCTCGTTTCTGATGGGCACCAGGCAGAATCTTTATAAATACTCACGAGGGAATTAAAAGGTGGATTGTACATATATGAATAAATCATGGCCCAAAGCATCGGATGGCTTAGGTCTGCCCTATCAGAACCACAGAGGTAACTGACAAAGCGATTCAAAGCCATTATAGAGAACTCCCCCTTCTGGGAAGATGGAATAGAAGGGCTATTTTCCTTATTCCTCCCATACAGTTCAATCCAAAGCCCCGGACATGATGTGAAACAAGACTCAAAAAGTGGAGAGCAGACAGTCTGGCTAGAGGCTTGGAACCCAAGGAATGACAAGGTGGCGAGTTCACTGGGTTTTCTTTGTGCCTCGCGTGTCCCAGGTCTGGTGTTGCTGAAGCAGCAGCCCCAATGTGCAAATGGCACAGACAAATAAAGCCTGCACTAGTCAAGGTGAAGACAAGAGGCAGCCCAGCCAGCAGAAGACTTCTAGACCAGAACTGCTCTATTTTAGCCACAGAGCACAGAAGACTCTGTAGCCCCAACTCTACCAGGCCTGGCTGAGTGGGGAACCTAGACTTCTCCTCCATCAGTCTGACAAGGCACCCCAACCCCTTGCTGGGGTTGTATCAGAGAAGGCCAAGTTCCCTGTGCTGAATGGTAATGCACCCCTCCCCCTGCGGTCGGTGCAACCTGTGTGCGGAACCTGGTCTTCGAGACTCACCCTGTGGTTACATAACACGGTGGCTCCTGCCAACGACCCCACCGCTGGGGTGCTGTCAGAGGAGTCTGAGGGAAGGTCAGTGCTTTCACACTGCCCAGCAGTGATGAGCCTCCCGTGGTCCTGGGGGGCCGTCTGGGAGCGGTGGTAAGGCACTCTTGCCCTCCTAGCCAGGTGGCACCGACAGAGGCCTAGTGCAGAGATGAAGTTCCCACTCCCTTTCAGCAAACAAGGAGCCCTACCCCCCACGCATCAAAGGAGGCCAAGTGGGGAATCAGGACTTCCACCGCCACCTGGGGTGGTAAGGCGGGGCCACCCCCTCCCACTGCCAGAGCAGTGTCAGGAGCCAGCTAAAACAGAAGACTTAAATAAGATCCAGAGTCCCATTACATAATAGCCACAATGTTCAGTTTCAATAGAAAAATCAGTCATTCCACGAACAAGGAAAGTCACAGCTTAAATTTGAAAAGACAATCAAAACGTTCCAATGCTGACGTGGATTTTAAAGCAGCCATTATAAAAAGCCTTTCATGTGCGAAAAACGTGCTTGGTACAAATAAAAAACTAGGAAGTCTCATCAAAGAAACTGAAGACAAAAGGAGAACCAAATGGATATCTCAGAACTGAAAAACAGAGATATCAAAATAAAAAAATCAATGGACGGACTCCACTGCAGAATGAAGCGGACAGAAGAAAGAATCAGTAAGCCTGAGCACAGGGTAATCGAAATGACCCAATCTGAACAACAGAGAGAAAACATACTGAAAAAAATTGGACAGAGCCTTAGAGACCTAACATTTGTGTCGTCTGAGACCCAGAAGACAAAAGAAAGACAACAGAGCATGCTGAAAAAGTACCTGAAGAAATAATAGCTTAAAACTTCCCCCAATTTGCAATAAGACATAAACCCACAGATGTAAGGTGAGCAGATTCAAATAGGATAAACCCAAAGAAACCCATGCCAAGACACATCTTTTCTTGAGCTTTGAAAACTCAAGAAAAAAATATCTTGAAAGCAGTGAGAGGGAAATACCACCTTAACTATAGGGAAAAAACAATTCCGACGACAGGAGATTTCACATCAGAAACCACAAGTTCAAGAAGGAAGAGGCACCAATGCTCTCAAGGGCTGAATAAAAACAACCCACCCAATGAGCGCTCCACACAGCAAAACACCCTTCAGAATTGAGGGAAAATCAAAGCACTCTCAGATTAAAACAAAACAAAACAAAACTAAGATAATATGTCACTAACAAATCTATCCTTAAGAAATGGCTAACGAAGTACTTGAAATAGAAAAGAAATAAACATCAGAAAAAAATGGGTAAAGTAAAAATATGAGTAAATTTATTCCCTTCTCCTTTTAAGGTTTCTAAGCTATGTTTAGTGGATGAAGCAAAACTGATAACGCTGTCTGATGTGGTTCTTACTGTGTGCAGAAAAAATATTTAAGACAATCGTAAGTTGTAGAGGAAAAGGGACATAAATGGAGGTGAAGTTTCTACACCTCACTCAAGCTGGTAAATGGTTAACAGCAGTAGAACGTGATAAGTATATATAGTTAATATCTAGAGAAACCACTAAAAATTCTATACAAAAAGAGACATTCTAAAACACTGTATTGATAAATCAAATGGAATCCTTAAAAAAAAGTTCACGCAGCCTGTAAGAAGACAGGAAAAAGAAAACACAGACACAGATAACAACAACAAAAGGCAGAACAAACCAAAACCAGAAAATAAAACAGCAGACTTAATAGGCCAATAATTACATTAAATGTAAATGGTGTAAGTATACCAGTTAAAAGACAGGGATTGATGGATTTTTTTTTTTTTTTTTAAGAATAATGTGATGTAAGCAAAAGTGTTAGGTGGCTACTTCCTTTGAAAGGCACTAGCACGTGTCCTTTACCCTCCTTAAGTTTGCTCCATTCTGCCCCTGGGAAATGTCCGTGGTCACTGCCACGTCAGCTGAGACGAGGCATAACGTAGGGATGCTGGAATAAACAGCTAGAGCACCCTGTTTCTCTGAGTTCTTGTTACAGTGGAGCTGCTACACCAACTCTGGACTTCCTCCATCCATGGATTCTTAGTTTAGAGAAAAATAAATCTCTACTCTGCTTAAACTCTGTTACTCTGGTGTTTTCTATTTCTTGCAGTTGAAACTAATACTCGCTGAAAGCAAGCGTGGTTCTATCACTGTGCCAAGCCCTTTACAGAGATTATTTTAATGAACTGAAGAGGAAGGTACTAGAATTTTACTCATTTTGTAATGGTGAGGAAACTACTGCTCAGAGAAGTCAAGTGATTTGCCCAAGGTCACACATCTCACCTGCCCAGTGCAACACGGATCAGTCTCAACTCGAGGGCCTGGGCTGTTAACCTCAACAGCGTGTTGTGAAACACAATGAAATCTCTAAAAAAAAGAGGCTTGTCTCATTCCCTTTAGCCTGGCTGCAAAGCTTCCTCCCACAGTCGCATGGGACCATGATGAGCTCAGAGAAAGCCTTTCTGCCTCAGGCATTCCTAAGGAGTTAGCTGCGATTCTCTTGAATCTATTAACTTTTTGGACATAATCAATCAGACCTCGCATTCATTTGACAAACATTTATAAAGGCTTCATGGCCAAGTCTTGAGATAAGCCAGAAGAGTGAATTGAGTGACTTCACCCTGTTTTTCTAGAGGTCCCCATTATGAGTGGGCACTGAGCTGTTTTTACTCTGGAAGTTGATTCTCCCCTACTCCCCATCTCACTGCTCAGCCCCAAGCCCAAGATGTCAAACAGGCAGACTGTGGGGGTTCAGAGGTGAATTCAGTTCTCTTGGAAGCCCCATTGTTCCATCCCATCTACACTTTGAGGAATCCAGGTCACTTTTTCCTTTTACGTCTCTAACATGGCAACCAGAGACTTTGATGTCCCACCTTGCAGAGAGGAGAAGAAAGGGCAGAAACACTTCAGAGATGGTGGCCAAAAAAGCTTTGAGATCTTGCCAAGCCCCAGCAGCATGGCTTGGTCTTTCCTCTACATTCCCTGGAATGAAAAGTGGATTTTTCTAGCTTCCCTCTCACTCCCACATCCCCGCCCTGCTTCCAGCTCCTGGCAGTACCAGCGCTCACATCCAGGGATAACAGTCCAAATCGCCTCCTTCTTCTCTGACAATAAAATACAGCAACCATTTGGCATCCCAGTGGCGCCCCAGTCTCCTGACCCCTGGCTGGGTCCCAGGGGCTTTGTGGTCGGCTGCTAATCTGAGCCCTGGCCATAGCCATTTCCCATGACATAGCTGGAATTCTCCCACTGCCTGTCCTCTCAGCTTCAGTTACCCTGCCAGGCTGGAACTATTTGCTCCCCTCCCGCCCTGTCCATCACTGCCTCTTCCTTAGGCGGTGCCTGTGCACCCGCCCGCCTGCCAGACTCTTGAGGCCCTTGGTGGGGGAGTGGCAAACCTCTCTCTGCTTTTATTATTGACCCGCAACCCACCTCCCACACTCCTTCAACCCACAGGCCTCTTTCAAGTACCCTCCTCTTCAGCAATGATAAACCTTGGTGCCAGAGAAGTTTAAAGAGAAACAGCTACTCCCAACTGACCATACTGGTATCAGAAGGGAGGTCAAGCGTGTGGTTGTCAAGCTGTAGTCATGAAACAGTTGTCTCTTCTATGAACTAGAGAACCAGTTTCTCTGCTCTTTGGAGGGCCCATTCCTAGCCTACCTGGACACGGGAAAGCATGTTTTCCAACAACGCTTACAGTACCAAGCGTCTGTAATCCATAGCCAGGCTGCTTGGGTTGCAGCCCAGCTCCACAGATGTAATAGCTACGGGACCTCAGGCCAGTTGCGGAACCTCCAGGGCCTCAGTCACCCCGCTGTACATTAAAGAAAAGAAGGGGACCACCTCCTAGGCTCATTAAGGTATTAAATGAGTTCACATTTGCAAAGGATGCTGGCAAGTGCCTAGCACATGGCAGGAACGATATTTGTGGTTGTAAAGAAACACTGTATTTTTGTGATGTAAATTAATTTTCACAACAATGTGATGAGTTTATTATTCTCTTTTTAGAGAAAATTCTACTGGAACTCCCAGAGTTGTAGACACTCACCCATGGTTAGACAGTCAGTGGGAGATCTGGTATTTGAACTTGGGTTGCATTTGCCATGATGACAGTGGTTCTCAGAGCAAGGTCCCAGACCACCCAAGAACTTGGTAGAAATGCAAATTATCTGGCCCCACTCAGACCTACTGTCTCAGAAGCCCTCAGGGTGGGCCGAGGAATGTTTAAACCAGCCACCAGGGAGGGCGTGACTCTGGGACTTGCACTCTACCACCTTCCCCTCGCAACAAGAGAGAGTCTCCTTCTTCTGTCTCCTGGTAATCAGTGCAAAGTGAGCACAAGCTGCACACATCTCTCCAACAACACACAGATACACAAGTCTTCTGGGTGCAAAGTGCAATGCCAGACACCACAAAGACACACAAGAAGGTGAAGAAGGTGAGCTTCCTGCCTATAGAGGGCAGTCCCTAATTATCGAGCCAGACAAGCATGCGCATGAAGTCCGACCGCACTCAGAGCAAGGGCAGAAAATCTAGAAATTTTGCTTTTTCTTTGCCAGGGACATATCAGAAATCACTCAAGATGTTCAGGAACAATCTCCTGGACCACAGAAGGATGGGTGACATGATCACTCCTATCCTCTTCCAACCTTACCACTTCCAGGCTAGTTCTCCAGTAAAGCTCATCAAGGCAAATTCCTCTGACTTTTGCCCGGTTAGTCCCTCCCTGTGGGACCTGGGCAGACAAGGGGCCTGTGTGCTTAGCTGAAAGTGGCTCTTCAGCAGAGGACAGACTGTGACTGAAAGACCATGGAGACCTCGGCACTGGGCACATCTCACAGGGAGCTCTGACAGCACCTAGGGTTCTACCCTGCACTCAGTGATTTAGGTTCTGGGAGAGTTTTAACAAGTCAAGATGTTCTAGCTGCTCCTTTGCAAAGCCAGGGTGAAGCAACCCCAAACATTTCAATGGAACCACATATTTGCATGTCTAGCCTATTGTTTTAGAATTTTCCTTGAAGGCTCTCCAGGCACCACCCTCAGACTTCCCACCAAGACCAGTCAACAGAAGTCAGGGGAGGGAAATGTGACCTTCGGTCTTTCCTTGCCCTCAGAAGAAGCTTTGTTTCCAAAGATTTCACTGGATGGGGTTGGGGGCTCAGGCCACAGCATCTTTTCCAGAAGCAGTGGCAGAGTTGTGGTTCTCTGTTGCTCGATTGTTTTGGTAAAAATTATCTCTGTGGCTTCCGGCTGTGCTTCCACTCTGGGTGGGATGGTGAAGGGAGTGGTTTGTCCACCACATTACTCAGCCCCAAAGTATACGGGACCCGGGACAAACTCAGCTTCTGCCTTTTCCCATTCTCTCGGGGGTGTTCTCCCATCTCTCCTGTGAGTCAGGCTTTTCCTGGGCTCTACCCAGCCAACCCTCCGGGGCTTTGGCTCTGCTGGAGAGAGAACAGTTGTTTGGGTTGGGGGCAGTGACCGTGCCCTTCCCTGCTGGTATGTGGAGCTATTGTTCCCGGCTGGCCGGCTGCATTTATCTCCCGCATTCCTAGATCGGGATTAGCAGATCTGCGCCTCTCCCACTGGGCTGCTTTTCCACTTCACTTCAACTGCAAGACCACAGGTCCTGGTTTCCCACGCAGGTGGATCGCCCTGAGGTGGCACCCCAAAGCTTCTCACAGGGTCAGGGACGGGGGCAGGTTCACTGTGCGGCCCATAGAAGAGGTTGCGGCACAGGGTGCCTGGGGGACAGTCCCAGCCAGGCCGCTTAGTGCCGCCCCTCTCTGTGCCAGCCCCAGCCTCGGGGGCTCCTGGTTCTCTCACCTTTGAAACAGTGACAATGCGTGTCCTCCTGCAGTCAGGAGAGGGTTATGGAAGGCGACACACACATGCGGAGCACGGGGCACACAGCAGCTGCTCGGCAAGTGCTAGGTCCCTTGGCCCCGTACAAGGTAGGTGGGGCCCTGGGAGGCACCTGCCTCACCTACCCACCACAGGGCTGCTGGAAGAAACAAGTAATGCACAATGCTCAAAAGAACGAAAGACTTCCAAAGGGCTACATGTGTAAGGGGACACGTGTGACCCATGTGTGTGTTTTGAGTCTTAACTTGTGCCCGGGCCAGCCCTAGAGAGGGGGTTACTGCATGCCGTCTGCTCACATTCACGAGGAGGGCTCCGCGGCTTCCCTTCTTGGCCGTCTTAAAAACGACTTTTCAGAAAGCCAGAAGTAGGGGAAGTGGCAGCGACATCTTTGCTTAATCTGCTAAATATAAACACAGTTCACATTTATTGAGTACCTATTATGTGTCAGGAGCTCTTCCAAGTGCTTTTCTTATGATTATATTTCATCCACATAACCCCATCCACTCATTCATTCACTCACTCACTCACTCGTTCACTCATTCAGTCAATAATGCTCTTTCCACAGATATCCATGTGGCACATTCTCTCACCTTCCTCAAGCCAGTACTCAAATGTCACCTCAGTGAGAGCTTCTATGACTACCTTATCTAGAATTCAACTTGCCACCCACAATAGTCTCCATGATTCTCAGCACGTGTCACTATCTTCAACGTGTCATGTTAACCCTGCTTATCACATGCACCCCCACTCAAATATGAGCCCCCTGGGAAGAGTTGTTTTGCTCTGTTCCGTTCCTGGCTGTGTCCTCTGTACAGAACAGTGTCAGCAAGTCTAGCTCAGAGTGGGTGTTCGACAGATACGTGCTGGTTGGATGAGACCTATGAGGTAGGCACTGTGAGCATTATCATGCCTGTCTTACAGTTAAAGAAACTGAAGCCCAGGGAGGTTAAATAACTTGTGCAGGGTCACACAGTAAAGATCAAAGTCAGAATTCAAATTCAGAAACCACATACCATGCCCTTTCACCTTTCACTCTAAGATCAGAGTCTGCATAAACGCTGCCATTTTTTTACCCCTCCATCCTCCTGCTCCTCCTCTTCTGGGGTCACTGCTTTATTGCCAGCTGTCTTTCCCGTGGAGACCAGGGACTTCCCCAAGGGCTTGTTCATGCTGAGGTACAGGCCCCTTTGCCTACACGTGTTCCTAATGAGAAAACTGCTGCCCGGGAAATGGTTCACTCCGGTCATGCTCTGCTGCTTCACCGAGCAGTGGACACAACGAGGTACGTGACAGCAGTGTTTTTGTTGGCAGGGCTGGGGAGATCTTCTCAAGCGACAGGGCGGAGGTGTTAGGTGGCAGGACTAGCCTGGATCCAAGAGACACACACACGGCAGTCTGAATCCTCACGAGACCTTATTACCACATAGCTGTGGTCGGGTCGGATCACCTCTCCTGGCATCCGCTTCCTCCCCTACAGAGAAAACTCTTGGTGGATTTTGGTTAGGCTGACCCAGCAGGCACTGAACAGAGGGCTGGGGATGCAGTAGGTGCTCGAGCAATGTTCTTTCCACGCCGTCCTCTGCACCCTGCCCCGGTATCACCTGCCCTAATGCTACAGGTCCCCTCTCTCCCAGTGCCTGGTTTATGTCAGTAACAGCTCTGGAAATACAGGTGACGGAAACTCAGGAAGGTAAAAATAAGAAGGATGATGCTTCCTATCCAGAAAAGCCTGTGCGTGTTCCTACATCCCTTAGAGAATCTGGAACTTTCTCCAAAGCTACTTTCCCACCTCCCTTCCCTCATCCCTGTGCTGATATCGACGACACTGGCCAACATGGACTGAATGCTTCCTTGGTTCCAGGTCCTGTCCTGCGCACTTACGGCAGGAATTCATTTCCTCCTCATGGCAATCCTGTGAGCTGGGCACTGTTACCATGCCCGCGTCACAGATGAAAGAACAGAGACCCTGAGAAGTTAGTAACTGGCCCGAGGTAAGTAGCAGAGAATTCAAACCCAGGCAGGCTGGCTTCTGGCACTGGGCTCTGCCCACTGCCTCCTAGCACCCCCTGCGGCACTAAGTAGAGATGACGAACGCGGCAGGAGGGGCCAAGTGCTCCGCTCTGGGCCCAAGGGGAGCCCGCACCCTCCTGGAGCACTACCTGGGAGTCCCCTCACCTCTCCACGGTGTGGGTCTGAGCTGTCCTGTTCCAGGGAAGTTCCTGGCAACAAGACGGGCATGAAGGAGGGAACTTCCCGTGGGAGCTCCTCTTCCTCTTTTCAAGTCGATCTCCTACACTGTAGGTCGACGGAACCCAAAGCCCTCACACCCTCCTCGGCCATTCGGTCTGTGCGTGGGTCAGCCCCTTCGACAACCTCAGGGTGGTGAAAACTGTCCAGAGAGGAGGCTGCGTGTCTCGGGAAACTGTGATTCAGTACTTATTTCCAAAACTGTTCACTCCAACAATTTTTAATTAGGTGAAAAAGAGCTCTTGGGAAAATAATAAACATGCTACCATCGTGTGCTCTGCTGTTCCAGGACTGCCGAGCCCCAGGGCCCTGGGACCGCTCAGGAATATGGTGCGTTCTTTCCCTTCTGACAGGGAAAACGCGTTCCACGGAGCCAGAGGGTAAAAATAGCAATCGTTTCCTGAGACAGTGTTAATTAAACGCTGTGCGCGGTGCAAGAAGCTTTACATCCATCATCTCCTTTCATTTTTACAACAAGCTCTAGGAAGTGGTTCTTAGTACCATGACTGCAAAATGAAACAAAATAAAATGGGAACTCCGGGAAATGAAGAAGCTTGTCTAAGGATTCAAACCCAGCTCCATCTGAAGTCCACAGTCTTAAACCACTCAGCTAGACAGAATCCCCTCAAGCCCCTGACTGTAAGGACTGTGCCTAGCAGTGACGGCTGATGCCTGGCCTGCCCGCATCCTCAGGAGGGACAGTGGGGAAACGGTGGCCAGCAGCGAATTATGGTGAGGCTCCTTCACCCTCCAGGAGCCATTCCTCACCCCAAAGCCTGTGCTGCCTTTCCCAGTGTGCACAGGGGCGTGCGTTGTCAGGGCTGGTGCACGCTCGCCGCCTCCCGATGCCGGGCAGGGAGCCTCATCTGTGCAGCGGGGTGGCTGTACGGAGGGAATGTGCTGCCACTCCCGGTCCCGGTCTGTGGCAGCCAAGCAGAGTATGTCCCAGGGTGCCTTCCCGAGCGTGGATGGGCCTCAGGATCCTTTCCAGTAAATTACCCTGGGCACCGTTTCTCTAATCACAGCTGGCATTCGAGATGTAATCTATTCTCCATGCCTAAAATAGAAGGTCTCAAAGGACCCTTCCAGATTAGTATATCATTTTCTGGTATGTCTGCACATGAAGTGTATGAAAACACACATTTTTCTGGAATAAATAATGGAATCGGCTTTCAATGACATAATTCGGGAAAATAAATTAGCTGGCTTCTCCCAAACCTTTCCATGGGAGGAGATCCTGCGCCCTGGGGCCCAGAGATGTTGAACGAGAGAGAATGGAAGATGTTCTCACGGTGCAGAAAACCAGAGAGGGGTGCCTGGCAAGGGACGTCTCCTCACCACAAACTGGCCCCTGTCAGAGAATCGCTGCTTGGGTCAGGCGGAAATTAGCCCACTCCAAATCACTTGCTGGCAACTACATAGTTAAGACCTGGAGACAGAAGGGCCTAAACTTGAGAGAAAAGCTGCATCACCACAAAAACAGGGCTCTGACCAAGGGACTCTAAGATGAAATGAAGTTGTTTCAATGCAAAACAGACCTACCTGTATCTCTAAACCCCTTACTTGCAAAGTCCTATCAGACAGAGGAGCTCTAAGGCCTAATCTTAACTCTGGGATGCTGGAGGCTGCATGGACTCAGCCATGGACGGAAGCCTGGGATGTGGAGCAGGAGGCTCAGGCATGCCTTTCCTAGGAGAGCAAGTGGGCCACACAGGTGAAGGGCTTCCTGGGGGAGCCAATATAGAGCCCTCTCTGTTTCCCCGCCAGCACCCCTGTGAGGGCATCTGGCTTTGCTGGACTGGAGGGAGCAAAGGTGTGGTGCGGGTCCACAGAGGACACAGACTCCCACATTTGAGAGGCTCAATCTCCCTCCTACCCTCAGCTGTTGGAGTCCCAAAGAGAGCGTCTAGGGGCCTTGCTGTCGCTGGACGCCCTGTTCTGTGGGATGGAGATCAAGCCATCCACCCTGCCAGCATCTCAGGGGTGAGCAGACTGTGAAATCATCCAACAAGGACCCACAAAGGAAAAGGGAGCCCTGCCAAGGTCTGCTTTTCATCCAAGGGAGCGAGAAAGAGGCCTGACGGCCAGCCCTCCTAGGGGTCTCTACCAGTGATGGTGGCCCTGGCCTTGGGGACCTCAGTCATCTCTTCCGTGCAGTGCTGCTGGGGAATGAAGTTCTCATCCTCAAACTTAAACAGCTACAAGAATTATAAAAAGATCTGAGCAGGGCCTATGTGGGGCAGAGAGAGTGATGGAGAAAGCGTGCTCCTCAAAAGGGCTACCCAGCCCTCGGCTCTGGCACCGTCACTACATGGGGGTCAGAGCCCAGTGCTGCCGCCAGAGCTCCCAGTTTGGGAGGAAGAACACGAAATCTGGATTTTTTTTATATGAAATCTCTCAATTTTTAAATACAGTCAACTTATTTTTTAAAAGTTATACAGGCCAAATATAATATACGAGGTCTGTCCAGAAAAAGTCCAGCCATTGTTAATATAATGAGAATGGTTTGCATGACATCAATGTAACCTGGCAGCCAAGGGGAGTGGACTGGAATGCGCATGTGTGAACAATGACGACTTTACTGTACCAGTCAGTGGGGGCGGTAGACGCTGTTCAGAGAGCGTGTGTACTCTGTGGCCATCACATTCAAAATGACTGAGTGAACAGAGCAACGAATCTGCATCAAATTTTGAGTTAAGCTTGAACATTCCTCCATGGAAACTATTCCGATGATTCATAAGGCCACAGCGATGGACAACTGCTGATTGGCAGCTTCATCACGACAACACACCCACTCATGCATCACGTCTCATGCAAAGTTTTTTGGGAAACATCAAATCACCCAGGTGACTTAGCCGCCCCACAGCCCAGATTTGGTGCCCTGTGACTTCTGGTTTTTCCCAAAACTAAAATCAACTTTGAAAGGGAAAATATTTTAGATGCTCAATGAAATTCAGGAAAATACAATGGGGCAGCTGATGGGGATTGGGAGAACTGTGTGAGGTCCCAACGTGCCTACTTTGAAGGGCACTGAGGTGTCATTGTCCTATGTACAGTGTTTCTTGTATCTTGTATCTTCTTCAATAAATGTCTTTATTTTTCATAGTGCATGGCTGGATACTTTCTGGACAGACCTCATATCTGCAGAGAGGATTCCAACCATGGGACCGCCATTTTGCCATGTCTTTAAAAAAAAAAAAGGTGATTGCAAGAGGAGGAAGAATCGGGTGTCCTTGACCTTAGCCAATTAAACAGACAAGTAAATTAACCAGCAATTCAATATGGCTTACCCTAGCAGAAATACTGCAGTAGGGAGAAAAGGCAGAGACAGAGGGAGGGTCCTGTTTCCTAACAATAAAGATGAACAGCTGTCCATTAACACAATGCAAAAAAAGTCATGACAGCTGTGATCAGTGCGGTTCTGGTAATCACGCCGAGGAGTTCAGAGGACAGTGTGGGGTGAGGATGCCACCAAGTTTTCCCTGAACAGGGAGACTCTGAGGCTTGAGGACTCGTGAAATGATATTTATGGAACACGAGGCAGTACGCTAAATGCTTTATAAGGATTACTTCACTTACTGTTTACAAGAACCTTCTAACTTAGAACCCTCCCTGGTAAGAACCACACTACCCTGTCTCCAGACTCGGACAGGTCCTGGAAGGGAAGTGGGCATCCCCGGCAGGGACAGTGGCAGGAGTGACAGTAATGGATCAACAGACGAGTTGGGGGAAGGAGGAGCAAGTCTGAGTGCCTGTTGTAGGGTCCTCTGGACTCATGTGTTTTGTCCAAGCGTCTGACACCAAGGAGCCAGAGGCATGGCAGCCTGGAGGCCGGAGGGGCACCCCCTTGATCTGAAGCCTTAGAGAAAGATTTCAGCTGATGAGGGGGTCTCCCCGCAGAAGGTACATGGGTCAGACTGCATTCCTGGGGGGCAGAGGGGCAGAGCAGGAAAGGTCTATCCCCATTGGACTGTAACCCACCTCACCCAGAATGCCTCGGGGGCCTATGGCTACTCTCTGTCGATGGGGCCAGAAGAATCCCCCAAAGACAGAGTCAAAGGGGAAGTGTTGAAGGTAGTGGGTCCCGAGAGGAAGGGAGAGAACCAGGGAGTTTGGGCAGGCTAGGCATGGAGGGGAAATGCCTCCTCTCTTCTAGCCAATCAGGAGAAGCTTTTAGAAAGAGGTGGGGTGCTCAGAGAACCTCTGAAACGCTTCCTGACTTCAGTGGAAGGAAGAGTCTGAAGAGGGACCCTAACTCCGAGTCAGAATCAGCAGTACGAGGCCCTTGGGAGCCACACCGAGACTGCAGTGACCCGGGGCCTCAGCATCGCCACCCTGGCTGAGCAGGCTTTGCTCCACTTCGATCACCACGAATATGCATTTTTTTTTTTAATGGGAAAAGCAGTCTATTTGTTGAATGTGCCTAGGTGTGGGGGAGGTCTTTTTGGCATCTTTTTATGGCTCTTTTACCTACAAATTAATCTAATTTTTAAAAGCCATAACCTCACATTTTCTCAGCACCAGTCCAATAAAGCTCAAGTTCCACCAAATGTGTTGCGAACACAGATTCCATAGTCAAAAAAACGTTTGGGAACTAGCTGTGTCCGTATTTTCACCTGGAAATTCACAACGCGTATTAATAAGGTAAAGGCTCTGAGAAGTCCCGTAATCAAGAAGCCTTTCATATTTTCTTTAGCATATTTCCCAGAATACTTTTTTTTTTAACTGTATATCTATTGAGATGTTGAAGCTGATGTTCATATCCCCTGTCTCAACTATCTCCGAGGTAATGAGCTCCGTAAAAATGAACATCTGCTCTCCGGCACTACTTCCCATTTATTATGAACTGAATTTTTGTGCCCCCCCCAACCCCCGCTGCCACACCCAAATTCAGATGTTGAAGCCCTAATCTCCACTGTGATGGTATTTGGAGGTAAAGACTTTGGAAGATAACTAGGTTTAGATGAGGGCATGAAGAGGATCCTCGTATTAGGATTAGTGCCTCTGTAAGAAGAGATCAGACAGCACTTGTACCAGCTGAGGCTCAGAAAAGAAGATGACGCGCCCTTGCGGCAGAGCTGGTCTGCGGTGGTGTGACTCTACCTCTGCGGCTCCCCCTCCCCTCAACACGGAGAATGGTTAAGCTGTCAGGCAGATTGGGTTCTCGGCTCCACCATTGACACATTAGCTTGAACAAATTATTTAGCACCTCTGAGCTTCATTTCCTCTTCAATAAAATGGAACAGTTGTACCCACGTCACTGTAAGATGAAGACTAAATGAGAGAGATTATAGGGTTAGAACAATGCCTGATGCTTTGTAAGCACTGAACAAATGGTAGCTGCTGCTACATCACTGTCGTACTTACTGTTATTTCCAATATGCCCCTTGCCTTCCCAGGTCCAGAGCCCAAAGGTGATTTTGCAAGAGGTGCTTTTGGTTCTGAGAATTCTACAGCTGCAGCAGACACCCTGCTGACATCTGCAGGCCTGTGGACACACCACCACCTTCCCCACTCCCGCTGCAAACGTTCAGGTGTCTAGGTCAGCTCCAGGTTGCCCCAGAGCCCAGAGAACTGCTCCCAGAGGGTGCGAGAACCAAGACTGTCTTTCCACCCCAGTTGGAGCAGAGCTGGGGCCCCGGCTTCCCCCACAAAGAAGCACATGGACCATGCTCTCTCTGGCGAGTGGCATCGCTCAGGCAGCAAAGGCCCTGAAATAAGCTTTTTATCATGCAGGTCTTCTTCTCTGGTTTTCTCTTGCTGCCTGAAAAACAACTGCTAAGTTTCCCAACAGGATAAAGTACTTGGGTCTGCTCCACCACCTACCTCACCCTGAGTATGGACTAAAGAAAACAAGATCCCCTCGCTTCTCTTCTAGCTTTTGTCTCCTGGAATTTGGCTGCTCACACACACCCTTTCAGCAGCCCTTCTGCAGAGAGAAGCCAGGCCTAGAGAAATCATCCTCCACCGCCATTGCCTGCTCCCTTCTTTTTCTTGGGAGGTAGAGAGGGTTAGCCCAAAGAAGACAGAATTTAGAGCCAGAGAGGCAAGGTATGCATCCCAGGTATGTCCTCACTGAATGACCTGGGGTGAAACACTGCAGCTTTCAGAGACTCAGTTTTCTTTTCTGCCAAGTGGGCTCATGACACCTACTAAGCCACGTGGTGTTGAGGGAAGCCACGTGACTAGATGCAGAGCTACAGAGTGATAACCGTCCCAGCTCCCTCCGAATTTCCTTGCCATGGGAATGGACTGTCTGAAAGAACAAAGTTAAGAGGTGTGATCAAATCAATGTCTCCATCTCTATATAAAACACTGGTTTGGAGGTTCTTCTGGTAGAGCACGAACTGGCAAACTTTTTTTGTATAAATGACCACATTAATAAATGTCTGTGGTTTTGGGGGCCAGGCAGTCTGTCACAACCCTGCAAGTCGGCCACTGGAGCACAGATGGGGCCACAGAGAGTATGTACATGAGTGGGTGTGGCTGTGTCCCAATAAAACTTTATTTACAATAGCTGGTGGCAGTGGGCAGGATGGGCTCAGAAAGGAAGGACCCGTGCCAGCACCAAAATTCCCCCCTACCTTTGAGAAACTGAAGGTTCGGATTTATGGGCATGGCAATTTGTTTCACATAATTCTGTCCGTAATTACACCAGCTTCCACCAGCAGCCATTAGGTAAATGATTTGGCCCTTTCCTCTGAGTGATTTCCCCCCACTGAAATCAATGGAGGGTGCACTTCTCTCCCATAAGTTAAGCATATTATTTGCCTCATCACACAAGGCAAACGCAGTAGCTCTGAGCTATTAGTCTATCACTGCAGCAATCAGAGGGCTCGGAGCCAGAAGTAATTTACAACAGGGAAGTAAACAGGGCCCCAGATAAATAAATAAGAGGCCAGGCTGGTCTGGGGCCTGAAAAGATTAAGTAATGAGAGCATCTAGCGAGAGATTTAGTGCTAAGTGAGCTAGGACCAGAGCAGCCTCCCATAGCGGAATCAAATTATATCATTGGAAAGAGATATTACCGAAGTCCCTCATGCTGAGCTGGGCATACAGTGCTTCTGGGGAGGGGAGGGCTGCCATCATCTGCATGGCAATTTGGGACTCCACACTGAAGCCTGGCTATTTAGCTGCAGGCAAATGGGTTCTGTGTGACAGGTAAGCAGGGTGCAGTGCCCCAGCCCTAGGAAAACCTGGTCAGTCCCTAGTGTCTGCTGGGTTGTAAGATACAGGCTGGCGTCTTTTCTTTTAAATGCACGGGCTCCTTATAAAAGATGTGTCCTTGGAGAAGGAACTAGCTGGGATGGGAAGGAAGCTGCTGCTGCTGCTGATGTTGCTGCTCTTGTTGCTGCTATCAAGCCGACTTCAGCTTTTTAATGTCTGAGATTCCTAGACAGTGGCAGGAAATTCAGGTGCACCAGGGCTGTCCCCTGGAGGGCCACAGGCTCTGAGAGGCAGCTCCATCAGACCACTCCAGGAAGACTTCCTCTTGTCTTCACATCCCACTGATGGCCCCTCCCCTCCTCCAACGCCAGCATGGAAGCCTGAGGGAGTCAGCTTCTCCTCCTTCTCTTTAGTTGCCTGTTTTGTTGACTTTTTTTTTGGAATGGCTCTCCTGTGAGGTTTGCCCTTTCAATTCCCCTCCTCAGTATGTTATGACAATAACCACATAATGCTTCTATAGAACTTCCACCAACCCTTTCATAGGTAAAAACGGCTCATTCTTACTTGGATGAGCAAATTTATAACCAGTATTACCTCTTTCAAAAGAAAATCCTTTTTTCTTAAAAGATAAACTGCTACCCCAGGCAGTCTGACCCCTGGAAACATCAATCCTTAATCCCTTGTAAGCCAATAATCCTTATTCCACTGTTTGTCTTGCCTGTCACCTAATGAAAAATCATGGGCAAGATAAAAAGGAATCTTTGGGCTGTGCCCACCATGCCAGACCCGGAAGCTAATGGCTGGGGAGTGTGAGTCCCCCACTGCTCTGTGCCTCAGTTCTCTAACTATAAAATAAAGGCATTGCTCTAGAAGTTCCAGAAGGTAGCATTCAGCTCTGGCAATCCATGGACACGATGCTTCTTGCCTCCTGAGGGGTTGTGGCACAGACGAAAGCTTACGCAGAGCTTGGCACCGAATGGAGAGAGAGGCACACGTGTGATGAGAAGGTTTCCCATCTGCCCCGGGAAGAACCAGAAAAAGACAAACACAAACCTAAGATATACTTCCCCCCAAGGAGGCCTGTTGTCTTTCCTTTCCCCATCACAGGGTGTCTGTCTTCACCACCTCTGCTCAGGGTTGCTTTGGTTGCTGTTCTTCCTCCCTCCGTCCCTCTCTTACTTATTCCAGGTTTGCTTCCATTCTTCCCCTCTTGTCTTCCCTATGCGCCCTTCATCGAATGGGTACACCCTCGCTGCAAAGACACATCCTCTTTTCCTCAGGGCAGGGAATACGGGTGGGGACTGCGTCGAGTGCTCAGAATAGCAGCGTCTCCCTCATCCAGGGAGCAATGAAGGGTCTCACGGGCCTGCGTTCCCAGTGTGGCCTGGGGGACTGGCCCGCTGTCGAGTGACAGTAGGTTGGCAGGAAGGAGAAGAGAGCATAGAGTCAGGGGTGAAGGGTGGGGGAGAAGGGAGGGGGAGAAGGGAAATAAGCAATACAGTTTGGTGAGGCAAGCACACCAGCCAGAGACTTAGAGTCAGTTTGGAAAACATTAATATTTTGATGTTCCAGTGTGGTTCTGGTTCAATTATTTTAGAAGACATGGTTCACTTCAAGTTTGGACTCATTCACCAGATGTCTTTTAAACAACCTCTGGTTTAGATCTTAGATCAAGAAAAAAAAATAATTTGGAGGGTTAGGTTGATGTTTAGTAAACTAGTGTAATATATTCTCTTTTTACTTTTTTTAGACTAAGGTTTGATTTTTGTTGAGTCCCCGTAAGTCTTTTTTTTTTTTTTTTTTAATTTAGAAAATCTCTTTCAATGCCCATTAGGAGTTTAAAAAAATCAATGAAGCCTGGGGATGAGGGAAACACAGTTTATCTTCCATTTCATTGTACCACAAAATATCATTCCCCGGTCTTTGAAATGAGCATCCAAAGACCACATTCCCTGCCCCACTCTCAGTCTCAGGCACTGGCTCACATACACCCACAGAGGGTCCTGGCCTGGGCTACTTCACTCTCTTCGGTGGGAGCAGGAAGTCACACACCATGGCCCTTGAAGTCAGCTCACCACCAATACATGGCCCACCTGTGTGTGTGCATGGGCTCACCCCACCAGGGCCCACTCAGAATCCCGGCGCAGGGTCCCTCCACATTTTAAACCTAGTAACTTGTCTTGCAAAGAGTAGAATAGAGGCCGAGGTCAGATACTGGAGAATAAAACTTATGTGTTAGTTCTGTCCTCACTCTTGTAAACATACTTGCTGCATGTGCACATGCATTCATGTGTGTGCATACACACGAGTGCACACATGTGCACACATGCTTTTAAACAGTCATTTGGGGCTATTTCAGGGCAATGAGGACTGAGCTCTTGTTTGGAACAGAAGGTGCCTTTGACCATATATTGAAAGGATAAAGCAGGTTTTGGAGAGACCGAGTTCCTTCTCTCATTCACTCATTTACAAAATATTTACTGAGTGTCCCCTGTGTGCGACATGCCGGAGTAGGCAGTTACTGAGTCAGCAAGACAGACAGAGAGAAAACCTCCTCTCCAGAAGCTGACATTCTACTGGGGGATAGGAGAGCAGAAAATACACAAGTAAACAAATAAATCAGCGCTAGAATTTCGGGTAGTGGTAAGTGACATACAGAAAATAAAACAGGGTCTGGTGAGAGACAGTGACTGACGAGGAAGGGACGCTGCTGTCCACAGGGTGGTCAGGAAAGCCCCTCTGAGGCGATGACATTTCAGCCAGGACCTGAATTGTAAGAGGGACCTGGCTATGCCAACATGTGTGGTCACTGTGTTCCAGGCAGGAAAAACAGCAAGGCCAGGCCCTGAGTTGAGAAAGAAATGGGAGTGTTCGAGTATCAGGAAGAAAGCCCACGAGGCTGCTGTCAGAGGATGTGGCGGGTGTGGCCTCGTATGGCCCCAGGAAGAGTGACAGGATGTAGGAGCTTGGGTTTATTCTTAGGACAGTGTGGTTGAAATGGGGGAGTGCGGAGACCTGATTTGCCTTAAAACGATCATGGCGGCTAGTGGATGGATGATGGACACAGAGGGAATATGAGTAGAAAGAAGCAGGACGATTTAGTAAGGGAGTCCTGCAGTCAAGAAAGGATGGGGCCTTAGACTAGGGTGACAGCAGCAGAGACAGAGGGCGGTGAACACACTGGTAATGCACAGTGAAGAGAGAGCTGCGGACTCTGCCCAACCTCCGCAGCTCTGCTGTGTGGCTCTCCACGTGGGGACCGTCCACTAGTGGAGAAACTGGTGAGTAGAGTACTCCCTGGGCCCCTCTGCTTTCCCTGCTGCTGCTTTCCGGCCTCATTAGGCCTAATGATCTCTCATCCTTCACTCTCATTTAAATAAAGGAAGTTGTGGGCATAGGGGAAGAGGATCTGCAGAGAACACCATTAGCAATGGAAGCCATAACAATTAGTTCCTAACATATTTCTGTTCGATGGCTGAGCCCCTGGGAAGTGCTGGTTGACAATGATCTGCTGTGTTGTGAAATGGAACAATAGTCCCAGAAGGTCTCGGGTGGAAGCCTGACTGACCCTGTATATCTCTTCCAGGGAAAAGTGAAGCGCTCTCTGGGAATTCAAAAACATTCACAACGATAATTTGCTGTCTCTGATGCAGACCAGCCGCTACCATCTGTATGCACCAAAAACACCACTTATGAGCCAAAGAGACAAAGCATCTCTCTCCCTTGTGCCACTACTACACCCTTTCTGACCCCTGGTATCACCTCACAGTGTTGCTCAATAATTTGAGCTAATTTAACAGTCGGTATCTTGCACTAAAGTGAAATTATGTCCGTGCATTGACTCAGCAGCCTAGAAGGGATCATCATTTACCCATTGGGACCCTCCTACAGGGAGGTTTTATGTGCATGAGTGTGATAGGTTATGTGCATGTGCTTCAAAAAAAGGAAGAGAGAAGGTAATATAGAGACACAGAAAGGAGATGGTTATGGCCACGGTATTAATAAAATCAATGATCCAGTATTTCTTTCTATGTTGTTACTACTGACTTTTATTTTTAAAAAATTATTTAATTTAGGTCTCTCTGAGCACTGTGACCCACAGCTTAGATTTTCCTGAATCCCAAATTAAGTGAAACTGAGAGGGAGGGGATCCATCCTTGGTCGACCTTTCACCCTCTTAGAAATGCAGTTTTCTCCATTAGATGCTGCATTTTGACCTTCAAAAGTCAAGATGCTACCTTCGCTAGGAGAAATGTTGGCACGATTCTATGTCTATTTCAATCAAAGGCTGACTCACTGACAAAAAATTTGAGTTCAGAGCTCTAGACACGCCAATGAGAGTCTAAACCATCAGTTCAATAGTGGAATACACCACTTGGCCAACCACGGGGAGAGTGTTTGGCTCTAGACCAGGCAGCCCTGATCAAGGCGAGGCCAGACTTCCAAGCAGGCTTCATCACCCTAAGTAGGGTGAGTAGAATTAGAGAAAGAATGATGGGAAGAAAGAAACATCATGAATAAAACATTAAAATATTATTCTAAACCATGAATCAAAAACTCAGGTCCAGCACACCACATTCAGGCATGGAGCGTGAAATTTACTTAAACTTCTCCATTTCTATTTGGTTTGGACAGTACCGTGTTATCACAGTTTTGCTGTTGTTAATACTGTGTCAACACTTTCATTACAGCTTCAATCTCCAGGACTTTGTACATGGACTGCAAACCTTACAAATGGAAATTAATGTTCAACATCCAGGGTACTGAGCCCATAGGAAAGCCAGGAGAAAGCCGAAGTTACTGACTGACTTTTTTTTTTGTGAGTGTGACTTGAAATTATGCTAGAATTTGGGGCATCAAATTAAAATGCTATTTGTCCTCTCAAGAGATTCCCAAATGTTCGTTGAAAATGAGAGATGATTAGGCTCTTTAGAAATATTTCTGTTGACGCTGAATGTGATTCAAGAACAAATATTTCAAGATTATTAGATGTGGGTATATTTGCATCATCCAGGCAATTGAAGAATGTGTGTTTAGGGACTGCCCACCTCAAAAGGCTGATGCTTTTCCATGTACAACACATTATTTCCTGGACCTTTTCAATTCCCTGGACAGTTTCTAACTCCAGATAAAGAGAACGAGCACCCCAGGAAGTGGGTGAAGCTGATACCTGGAACTCAGTCAATTCCCTTTGTTGAGGGGGGTTGTCATCCTCAGCAAAGGGTTATTTACCCCTGGAGAGCAGCCTTTATTTGCGCACCCTTAGTGAGGGCCACACCGTCCTGCCGAGGCCGGCCAACTCCACCACATGCCACCGGGCGCTGAGAGCAGCACATGGCGTTGTGCAGAAACGTTCCAACTCTGCAGGTGGGTCCCGGCCAAGGAAGCCTGAGAAGAAGCCAGGTGGCGAGGAGCCCATGCTCACACCCTCTGGGCTCGGATTAGACATGTCTGCATTCTGTACTCAGCATCCTAACCACCGGCACGTTGCAGCGACGTGCGCCTGCGCACGCAAACGCACACACACAGAGTAGGTCTTCAACGAATGTTTTAAGGGTCCCTGCTCTCACAGTTCTCTCCCTGGGAATTGCGTAAGAATGCTTCCAACAGGGAATTGACTGAGTTCCAGGTATTCGCTGGATATTTGTTTTATTTTTCCACTTTACCAACTTTTTGTTTTGTATACAGTACAGAGAACGCCTGGATGTGTGTAGGCTTGCGGTGGAACGTGTGAGGAGTGGAAGTCTTCTTGCTACCAGCAGTTTAATGCACCACCCGAAACTAAGATTCAGGAGGTTTTCTGGAGCCCTTACACGTCCAACCCTTCTCCCCGAATCCTTTCTTTTTCTCTAGCAATTCAGTTGGCCCAGCATCTCACCATGATTACCAGTGGCCAGTGTTTTTCAACGAAGGATGGTCTGACTTCCTTCAAGGATGGCTTGTTTCACCCTGATCCCTGGCATGACTCTGGAAGGGTTACCCCTTTGCACACATCTTCAGAAAGTTATGGAACGCCCACCAAGTAGACCAGCAAAAAGCCTTACCTTCAAACCCAAAAAACAAAAAACAACAACAAAAACTAAATCCATGAAATCACTTAAGCCACCCTTCCAAAGAGAGGGAGACTCACAATGTTTTATGCAGCAACCTATAAGAAACTCATTTTGTGGGATGTTTCACATTCCAGCCCGTGGTTTATTCCCTCATATATCCCTGCCGGTAATATCGACCAGATGTGGCAGAGAAGTCTGTGCAGAATTGTAAAAATTACAAGCACATTCTGTAATTCCAAAGCATTGTAAAGTCACAGCTTGGTTTTCTTTCTTTCTTAAAAAAAATAAAATAAAACTTTCCAAGCTGGCAGAAGGTTCTCAGTTCAACTATTGCTGGATCACTTTAGAAAATTGTTCTGCTGGCCCAAAGGGCTAAAGAATTTGAAAATGTAAAACCCAACTCTATCTCTGATAAATTGTAGGGAATTTAGAGAGGACTACTTGCAAACATGCATTTAAGTCTATAAATTTTTCTCTTTTAGCGTTTCAAGTTTTTATACCCTAGATCTCAAATAGGTGCATGTGTCCATATATGCTCATATGAGCATAAAAGTACAAATACCAAACCTTGAAAGTTTGTTTTTCTTCTCTTCATTTCACAGGAGGCACACGATTAAGTAGAAAAAACATAAAATTGGGGTTCATAAAGACCTGGGTTTATTCCTAGTGAGTTAAACTCCTCAAGCCTCACTTTCATCATCTGTGTAGTGGGCATAAAAATACCTACCTCTTAAGAGGACCAAAGAAGACGGTATATGCATAAAGTGCCTAGCCTTAGCACATAGTAGGCACTCAAGAGAGGCTTGATTCCTCCCCTGCTTCCAAATCTATAAAATAACAGGGACTGTACTAGATTGGTGTTTCTCAAAATGTGCCCCATGGATGCCACACACCAAAGTCACCCAGGGTACCTATTTACAAAGTCAAATCCCTAGGTCCCTCACAGATCTACAGAACTAGAGTCCTGGGGCACATGGCCTGAGAATCAGCATTTTAACCAGGACCTCAAGGGGTATTTTTCTAAGCTAAGTTTGAGAACCACAGTAGTCTAGATCCTTGCTCTGACCTGGAAACATGTCAGGAAGGCAGACTTGCAGGTCCCACACAGAACTCTAGAACCAGAATCTGCATTTTCACAAAGCTCCCAGATATTCAGATGCATGGTCAAGTTTGAGAAATGCTGGCCTAGAGAACTTTTATCCTAGCCCTGAAATCTGATAGTATGAGTCTACAAGACAGTTCCAGTTATTAACCTTATAATGACTCTGTGGATGAAACGACAGGCATCTGTGCTCAGCTGGATCAACCTCAAATAAAGGGGAAGAGAAAAGAAACCTTCCACGCCTCCAATCCCGGCTTCAGCTTAAGGCACTGAAGAGAGAGGGCAATTCACACGAAATAGAAATCCCAAGAGTGGCATGGCACCCACTGTAATCCATGACCTGTCCACACATGGATTGAAGCTAGACCTGTTTCCCAGCATAGGATGAAACTTGCAGTTGAGGAAGCATGCCATAGGCTGGCTTCCCCGCAGTGTTGGGCTTCGGGGAATGGAGGAGGGGGAGGAAATGGAGCACCAGTTTGCTGGGACATTTTCCATGAGCTTTAGGTGGCTGTGCCCCTGGAAAAAGTGACCCCATGTCTGCGACAGTGAGGCTGGTCTCACCATCCGTGCCCCTGACGGCTAGGCCAGCCCGGCGGGCAGCAGGTGTCCCGGACCCAGCTCTAGGCAGTCTCGGGAGCTCCCGCCCCCGTGAGGGGTTGCTTTTCCCATCGTCCCATTATCGCTTCACCGCATCAGATAACAACTCTGCTGGAAAACTGAGTAGCATGGTTTTTGTTTTCTCCACTGGTTTTTCACTTTTATAGCACTGTTTCACATCAATGCAGAGTTTTATGGAGACACATATTGCATGTACTTATGTTTTAACGTTCAGTGTGGAGCTGGAAGACTAAAGAGGCTGCAAAGGAATCTGTGGGCAGCAGAAGGGACTGCCTACAGGTACAGGGCCCCAGTCGTTCACCAATCTGGGCTCATCTAGGGCTTCAAAGAGAGAAAGGAACTAGCACCAACGAGCTTCTATTTCACTACCTTCTCACAATCGTAGTATAAACATTGAAGTTAGAAACGTGGGTTCTGGACTGAGGCCAGCTGGGGCTTGGATTCCGATCCTGCCAGTTACTAGCTTTGCACCCTTGGGAAGCATGTCTGGATCTCTGGGACTCTTGCTTCTTTATCTCTAAAATAGGTATAATATAGAACCTAGCTGCCTAAACCTGAGACCGAGTTAGAGAATCTGCACAAGAGCAAGACAAGGAGAGAGGCCTCAGCCAACCAACCCTGTCAGCACCTTGATCTTTGCCTTCCAGGTTCCCGACGGTTCAGGTCACACAATCTGAGGTGCTTTGTTACAGCCGCCCGAGCAAACTATGCCAGGAACTGTGATGGTTCTTCCAGTTGTACAGCCCACTGGCCAGAGACTGAGAGAGCTGAGGTCATTGTCCAGGAGCGCGGAGAGGATTTACACCCACGTCTGTGCAGTTCCCGGGTCCCCGTTCTTTGCTCTGATGTTGGGCTACCCCAAAGAGACATTAGCACACTTGGCTGCACGCAGCTTCCAGTTTTGTTGGGGATATAGGACATGTATACACACGGTTGTGATAAGAGCAGAAAACGGTAAATACAAAGAGAGGTGCAAGTGAGCAGAAATGGGAGATTGGAGGAAGGCTCACTCATTAGAAGCAAGTTCCCTGGAAACTGCGGCCTCACAGCCTTTGCGGCTTTGGGAGAGACATTGGCCCGCAGATAAGAGTCCCATGACCGGGGCTAAGTTGGTCGGCCACATTTCATATTGATCTCCGCTGCCTGGGGATTAACTTCCCAAGGCTGGGCAACTCCGCTGACCCAAGTGAGCGACAGCAGGCTTAACCCCAGCAGCATTTTAAAAAAGCTGTCAAATACCTCGCAGGACTGAGCAGAGTAATTGGAGGTGTCTGCCCCACTGCTAGCACAACTGCCCACTCAGCCTCAGGTTTCCAGCTGCTGCCAAGCATTTAATGGTCTCTTTGGACCTGAATCCAGGAGACATGCGCCAACAGGACCCTGTGATATGCCCATCCTCAGGTGGCGGAGGCAAACTCTGAGAAAACTGTTGTGAACCACTGCGTCCCTCAGCCCCTTCCAAGCTCGCTAATCCGGTGAGATGCACAGGGATTTTAATCACTGTTTTCACCTTGTCTTCTGCGCCTTCTGAAGAATTTCTACCAACGTTAACTGCTTAACCTCCAAATAACCAGAAATCCTCACTCCTTCTTTCATGTGTAGGTGAAAGAGAAAGCTGGAAGGGGATGCACAAAAAACTGATCACCTAGAGACCATGTACTAGACCACGCTCTAGCCTCTCCTCTCTAGGTGGGACAACTGAGGACCAGAGAGGTGAAGTAACATGCCTAAAGCCACACAGTTGTGGGTGGCAGAGCCCCACGAGGACCAGGATCTTTCCACTCCAAGTGCTTCCCTGAACCCTCATCTGTTTTGGAGCTTGAATTCTTTGCCAGGTGCCGAGATGTTTACACACAGATGTTTACACCAAAGGTCCAGCACAGGCACCACTCCATCGGGAAGCTAGTGGAAGTTACCCACAGCCATCTCTCACTGAGCACCTGCCATGTACGACGTTGTATGGTAAAGACGATCCGTGGTTCGTCCCACTGATCCACACAACAGCAGAGGGAAGTAGGTTCTCTTATTGTCTGTGTTATTGATGAAGGACCTGAGACCCAGAGAGGTTAAGTAACTTGCCCAGCCTCACAGCACGTAATTGGCAGACACTTAACCCTTCCACTTCCAGCTCAGGGTCAGGAGCCCACAGGGAACCGGGAAAGGGCAGAAGCATAGTCCCCACACTCGAGAACATTGTGAGCAACATTAGGATGGGAGGGAGCTAAAGAGTGCCCATGGCTTGACCGAGACCTTGCTGGGTGTTTTACAGACCACAGTGACACTACCTAAACCTCAGGGCACTTCCACACTCTAGCGTTCACTCTATGGCTTGTGCTCAATGTGCTGTAGAAGAGAGTGTGAGGACAGACACACCACTAACACACACAGGAATCAACACACCAGATGGTGCTGGCTCAGCGGGTGGGAGTGGGGGAACCAGCCAAGGCCTCAGAGAAGCACCTGGATTTACGGCAGGTCCATGTTCAATCCTTCTGAGCCTAACTTGAGCTCTCCACAACAGCATGGCAGAGTGGCACGGCGGAGCACTGAAGGTTCTGTGGGGGCACAGGAATGCGCTCCAGGCCCTGCTCCATGGTCTCCGGTTCTATGAACATGGGTAAGTTGGGTAAAACCCCTTGGAGCTTTGAGGTAGAATTAATAATGATTCTCTTTGCAGGATAGGTGTGAAGGGTAAATCTCAGCACTGAGGCAGTGTCCAGTGTAATGCTGCTGCTTAGAAGTATGGGCTACGTGGGCAAGTCCTTCAAATTCTGAGTTCTGGTTTTCTCACCTATGAAATGGGAGTATTGAGGCAGGGAGTTGATTTTAGTAGAGAAAAGCTCAGAATCCTGTGTCAGATCACCCACATTTGAGTCCTGGTTCTGTCAAGTAGTTGTGTGATACCAGGCAAGATCTTTGAACTCTTTGAGCGTGAGTTTCACATCTATGGAAGAGTAACGATCATAGCCTGCCCCAGAGAGTTTTCAGGAGTATCCATGAGTTGTGTGTACAGTGCTCAGAACAGCATGTAGCACTCAGTGTGTCTGCCAGCGTCATGACCTTGAAGTGCCGTCGGGAGGTGCAGAGAGCTCAATGAACGCACGGGGAACGGCACAGAGTAGGTGCTCGGTAACCTGCAGGCACCTGCTGCTTTCAGGGGTGCATCACTCCCCTTCTTCTGATAATAGAATTATTCTTCCCTTCAAGAAACCCACTCCTGGGCCCTGCACAGCTGCATCCCCAAACATGTGGGATGAACACACAACCCAGACTTCATCACTCAGAGGACAGTGACTCGTGGCAACAGCGATTTGCCCTGACATGAACGTGGCGCCATTTAAGCAACCTACCCGCAGCTCCTTCTGCAGGACTGTTCCCCCGGGGACCTCTCACCGGGGTGCTCGATGAGCACGCTTGGGGTCTTCTGCTTTGGACCGCCATCACTGGCGCTGTTCCCAGGGACAGAGGGAGGGGCTGACGTCCCAATGACATCAACAAGGGTCCAGTTGTCTCTCAGGCCACCCACAGCCATCACTGGACCCCTCAGGCATATAAATGAATATATGTCCTCTGTGGGTGAGACCAACTCTAGTCACATTTCTGTCTGTTACTAGTTAGTATTACTATGATAGTAACACAGGTTCTCCAAAAACATTATTTCTCTTTCCCATCAACACTCAAAACTTGTCTAATAATATGTCTGTAGCCTTTCCAAAGGTGTTTTTATTTATTTACATAAACATCGAGTGCTAAGCAGTTTTTATCTACAGACCTAACAAGAAAGGGCGTGTCCAGAGTTGCTGCATACCCCACCTGCACGCTGGGGAGTGGACATCCGTACAGCATCCACATTTAGCTTTCCCCAGAAAATGGCTCGCCGTGTTTATTGAGATGTAGTGCTCTTTTAAAACAGAGCCGGTGGCATATGTATACACGCTCATGATTGCACAATTATCGATTTCTAATTTGTACTCTGCTTACTTTCAAAAAGGCCCTGGCATGGCAGACAAAATAAGACAAAGACACAATAGGGCCATTAAGAAAAATCAAAGATCAAGCCCGGAGAGAAAAAGGGATTGTTGATTATAGCCCAAACCTAGGTTAATATAGCTGCTTCAATAAAAGAAAAATTTATTTCGCTCTTAGCTTTCTGGCCACCATTCAGAATGTGTCATGATGGGGTACACAGAGAACTGGGCATCCTTCATGCCTGCAGCTCAGCACCCAGTGCGGACACCAGGCTGGACCAAGCACGAGGAAGGCTTACTGAATAAGTGAGGGGATGAACAAATGGCAGATGAGAGAACCAAAGCTCTCTGAGAGCACTGTTCATATCCTCAGGCTTGCATCTCTCCTCTGTTCACCTGCCTGCTCACGCATGCCTATGTAGGCCGCGCTCTGGGCCTGGCCAGGGATTGGGAGCAGGATGGATACCAAAATGAGTCAGACATCGTCCCTCCCTTCCCGGTGCAGCTCTCTGGCCTGAAGAGAAAGCTCAGTGTAATTTATGTCAGTGTTTATAGCAAACCCTAGATTTTTCATTGCTCCCACAGAAAGGAGTCCAGAAATGGAGGTTGGGAAGATGGGGATTGTAGGAATAACAATAGTTATCTTGGTGCTACATTCACATAGCACTTTAACCCTAGAACATACATGTACACCGTTACTTCATCAGACACAGCTCCTGGTGAAGTAGGCGGAAGGGAGGAGGGGGTGTCTCCCTTTTCCTGATGAGCATATTTAGACCCAGAAGGGAAGGTGACTCCCCCCACCTCCTACAGTCATAAAGTGGCAGATGGGACAGTGTCCTGGGCTTTCCCATTCCCCAATGCTGCCCATCTGGGTCTGGCCCCAGCAGCCCAGAGGTAGGTTGCCATTGCCCAGAATGCCCCCTGGCTCACGACCCACCCTGCGCAGCATGAGCATCACCTGATGGCATGGGGAAAAGCTTCAAGATCACAGCTTCCATGGGCGAGAACCGGCCCACCTGACAGCCTACAGTGACTAGACCTCTCTGACCCTACTCGCTCAGAGCCTCCCAGCAGCCCCAGCCCCACGCACCTTCCGTGCAGCTAGAAAGTGATGACAAAATGACAGATAAATAGCGTATAGTCTGCACTGTTTAGTGAGGAGCAGGTTGAGAAGACGCAAGGCAGTGCTGGGTGGAGAGATGGCTGCTAGGGGAGCAGTTCAGGAATAAACTATACGGAGGAGAGGAAGTTCAAAATCAGGGTGATTTCACTGCGTGCCCTCTTGGCATTGCTCATGAAGCCCTGCTAGACACTCGCTGCATTTCATCTGCCCTCATGCCCATCAAGGTGGATTCAGAGTGGAAGAGTAGGAAGGGAGGCATATTCTTCCCCACAGTGGGCACGTCAGCCAGGTGGCCTGAGCAACAGAAGTGGAATGCACAGCAAGGGGAGATCTTGACAAAGAACTGGTGCGGCCTAGAGAAGGCCAGAGAGGTCACTGTACCACTGACACACCAGCCAAAGCTTGTGGGTTCTTGTTCCAACAAAGTGCCCTTTGAAAAACACTTATGTATATAGTCTGGCTATGTGTACAAGGATAGATATGGACGGAGATATAGAGTCCTAATTCAGAGCTCATTCTTAAGTGCACATGCCGACATGTGTTTCCTATTTCCCAATTTATCCTGGAAACTACACGTGTTGTGTGACTGCACAAGTAGGTATTAAACACACAGCCACGGCGACTGCGGACGGTGGCCACCACTCTGGCTCTTCCCCAGTAAGGTTAGAGCCTTCCCAGCGAGGCTGCAAATTTCGCTGCCTGACTGTGTAGCGGCCGGTCTCGGTGTTGCTCTCCATTCGGGAAGGCACACTTTGGGCAACCCAGCTCATCCCATAACGCACCCTAGTCAAAGCCAGCAGAACTTCCAGGTTCAAAATCGTGGAGCTGTTCACTGCCAATAATTAGTGCCTGCCTAACTCCCACAGTACGGGAATCATGGTCTCCCCCTTGACATGCATCTCCAGCTCCTGAGCTTCCGAAGCTTCCAAACTCTCACCCTGAATAAATGCACAGAGGCATATCTAACTTTTCCCTCTTTGTTATATCCTGGACCATTCTGGAAGACAAAGCAAAATTCAAGGTGTTTCCTTCTTTTCCCACAAAATCATAGGTTTCCAGACCCAGGGCTCCCTGACTGGCAGTGGTAGGAAGCAGGCAGCAGGCAGGACTGTTCTGGCCAGCAGGGTGGTGACGTGGAAATGTTCAGTCCACACCCCTGCCCTCTGGGCCCACCAGCAGTCTCCCGTGAGGACACGCGCCTCCGAGCCCACTGCAGGGCATTTCCCTGGGGTAAGTTCAGCCCCAATTAAAGCAGAGCGTTTCCTCCTTCCTTGCGAAGGAATGATCCACTACCACTGCTGCTGGTCCCCGCTGGCCACTCAGGCCACTGACCTCTGAAGGAAAGGAGCAAGAAAGTCGGGCCTGGAGGGGAAGGGGCGCACAGCGCATGAACACCCGGCTCCAAGTCTCCACGAGTGAGGTCTAATTGCCAAGTTCCGCACAGCCCTGGGCTCCACGCGTGAAGGCAGCCTGGGGCTCCATGTCACCACAGCGAGGCAAGACACCAAGGAGAGAACACAGTTCAACTCTACTCACAGTCTGGTGAGCTTCGGCGTGCTCTGGAAAAGCAGTTCTGGAAGGACTTGGAGCTTATTCTTGTTCAGGCGTCTAAAGAGGAAGAAAAATGAAAGGATGTCAAGAGGACATTTAATTGGGTCAAGGGTATAATTCACAGACATCACTTCAATCAGTCGACAGGTACTAAGATCGTTCAACGTGGGATGCTCAGCATGGGCAAGGCGAAGTCCATCTTGTGGCCCTTGTGGCTGACCAAGTTGGAAATACAGGGTCTGGCACAAATAACACCCCTTTCTTATTACAAAATATAAAGCATGTAATTCTGTAATAGAACAATATCACAGTCAAATATCACATGACATTTTAGGTGAAATGTTCAAATTAAAACTATAAATTATTACACCCAAATTTTTACCCTACCAACCACACTCAAGCAGGCCTTACTTCTGCTGGACCCTGTATATAAGCAAAGGTCCCTCGTAAGCAAGGACTCTGCATAGTCTTGCCCCCGCCCCGTCATGGGCCTAGGAGATACATCACTAACCCATCACAACATTCTTTCCCACGAACCCCAGATAAGCCTTTTGGAATTTTCTCACCATGTGTGCCAGAGCTATAGCCAGGTGACAGAAATGGTATGTGAAATGGGTCCTTAAAAAGAAAATACCAGAGAAAATATTCCAGATCCCGCATGGTGAGGTGGGAGGGACAGAGAGCAGTTGCTATAGGAACAGAGAAGAGGGTGAGGAGGATCACCGTGGGCTGCAGGGCCCAAGGGAATCCCTGCCAGCCGGGCTCCAGGGACCAGAGCAGAGCAGGGCAGGCTGCATTATGACCTTCGTGGGCCCTCGGCACTTTTGCCTTTGTGGGCACCTTCTTCCATTAAAAAACAAAGTAAATGTTATATTTTACTATTATGTTGATATAAAAATATATTAATATCATGTGCTATAACTTGGACTTTGACCTGAAAGCTCATTTTTTTCCCTCTAATTTTAGAAGAAGTTAAAACGTTTTCGTGGGCCCCTGAGAGCACTGCTGGCCTGGGGCACTGTCCCCACCTTGACTAATGCAGCAGCTGGCCCTGGGTCAACCATGGTCCAGGTGCACAGGGTGGCTGGAAGTGAAACCCCACCCAGTCGGGATGGCCCACGCTGGGTGGAGGCGACAGAGCAAGCCTCTCCCCTGGGAATGGTCCATGCTAATGCCACAGAAAAGAAGGCCATCTGCTTTCTGAGGGACATCGAGCCATTGCCGTGGCCTCCACACAGACTGACCTCCTGCCAAAGAAGGAGACCCTGTTCCAGGCTCGCTGCCACGCCTCCTGGCCCTGGCACGGTTACACAGCCTAATCTGCAAATGCCTAAACCAGTGTCCCCAGATCTCCTGTCCCCAGAACCCTCAGAATCTCCCTCCCTAGACTCTCCTGGAGGAAAAGAGCCGTGTACAACCAGGCTGAATCTCTCCACTTCGGGGGAACCAAGGTGTGTATTTGGTTACTTGGGAGAATTGTAGCGTCCCATTTGAGAGCTAAGCAAACTGAAGGGGGAAGAAAAGGTGAGCTCCTTCTCAGCTTCTGGCCCCAAAGCCCACGCTGTCCCCATGCACCAGGCAGACATTATTCCCTAGGTGGGATTTTGCTATTTCCCCCCTTTTATCCCAGGTGATGGCTGAAAACTTCGAAAGGAGTGGGGACTAGAAGGAGGTTACAGAAGGGAAAGCCGCTGAGAGGAGCATTTAAGAGCTCAAAGCACAAGGCTGCTGTCGGAAGTGCGCAGCTCAACGCCCAGGGTCCCCTGCAGCGTGTGTGCCGAGAGGCTATCCCTGGGACTCCTCCCTGGGGCGGGGCGGCAGGGCGCGCAGGCGCACTCGCGGACCCCCCCACGGGCTACTAGATTCCCGCACCGCTGCTCTTTTTTTTGGGGGGGGGGGGTGGTTAAGAACTGTACGTTGCATTTTTCATTTACAGTTTATATTCGGTACTACTTTGTATTAGTTTCGGGTGTACAGCACATCGTTTGGGTAAACATACACTTTACTTCGTGTTCCCCCTGATATTGCCAGTGCCCACCTGGCACCATCCAGTGTTCTTTTAAAAATTTCTTCTAAGTTGTGGTGAAAAAAAATTACATTAAAGTAGTTAACCATCTTAAGTATTTCGAAGTGTAGAGCTCAGTAGTATGAAGTGTATTCATGTTGTCATACAACAGATCTCCAGAACGTTTTTGTCGCGCCAGACCAAAACACTGTCCCCGCTAAACAAAGCCCCGTTCTGCTCCCCCAGGGCCTGGTAGCCACCATCCCACCTTCAGTGTCTGTGAACTTGACCAGTGCTCTTTGCTCATAACCGGTATCTGCTCTTCATGTGTTCCTGTCACTGAAGTGTCAAGAAAGGGGCAGCCCCAGGGGGAGGAGAATGAGGAGGAATCTAGCTCCTTACTTAGAGTGGTCCCTATGCAGTCAGTGACAAGTCCCTCTGAGTCACATGCGAGCACTGGTTCCAGAGAAGGCGTAGTCCTATGATGGGATGGCTAGGGCAGAATTCTGGTCTGCTTATACCATGTTCTCACTGTGGCACTTGGGCAAAGTTACCTCGCCTGCTGAGCCTCCGTTTTCCATCTACAAAATAACCCTACTCACTGGGTTGCCATAAGTCTTAAAGACGCAGGGTATGCAGAAGGGCCTAGCACTGCAGTAGCGGCATGGTGGTGATAATAAAAATGGTGTGTGTTGGGTCCTAACTGCATGTCAGATGCTCTGCTGCGTGCTGGGTTGGCAGGATCTCAGGAGCAGCGCTCAGAGGTGAAAGTCATTATTATCTGCATCTCACAGATAAGGACATTTCACTCAGTCAGTGTCAGGAAGTGGCAGAGGCAGGACTTGGACCAGGCAGTCTGTCTCCAGAGCCCTGGTTCCGAACCACCGCATAACTCGAAGCCTCTCCATAAACGCAGCTCCCTTCCCCGTTCCTCCTCCACCCCAGCACAGACATCCCTCCACCCTGAGAGCATGTCCCTCCCTGAAAAGACTCTCTTGGAGGTCCCTGAGGCCAGCATTGAGTCCCCATGTGGTTCTGTCTGGGACCACCCTCTATTGTCACAGCTGCACAAAGCCTGGTGATGGTTACACTCAGGCAACCAACGCTCTGGTCTAAGCAAAAACTGTACAATCAGGCGGACTGCTGCCCACGTGCTAAAAGCCCAAAACCAGAGCTGAAGCTAAAAATAAAGCCAGCTTGGCTCTAGGAAGGGAAGGACTCGTTTTCAGTTCTTTGCTGGTATTTGTGGCTGGACAAAAATAAAAACACAACCAAATTTAGCCACTTGTGCTCTGCCTGCTGCTTCGTAAATCCTGAATGAGGATTCCAGGGTGGCTGGTCTGGGCTGGGCTCTTCTCCCCAAAGCCTCAGGGTTTTTCCGTTTGGGCTCAGGAGGGCCACGTGCGCGTTCTCGTGTCACAAGGAGTTCTGTACTCCATTTCATTTCCAGTTCATTCCGGAATTAATCCATGTTTACTTAGTGAACTAGGCCAGCCTGGAAGGTGTATCCCGAAGAGCTGATGAAGGTTCCAAGCTGTATAAGGGGCACTTCTTGTGTGGCTACTCTAAAAGTGGCCCCTGAGCAGAAATAGACACAGTGCAGTGTGCTTTCTCCCGAGAGGGGTGCCATCTACTGCTCTGTCACCCTGGGCCGAGGCGTGGAATTCTCTTGCGGTAGTTCAAGCTGGAAATAAAACCATGATGCCTGGGTGGAGAAGAGAACTGAAAGGGGCCTGCGTGAGCACAGACCTGAGGAGGTCAAGAAACGGGCCACAGGCCAGGTTGGTGATGGGAGAAAGCCCATCTGGGGTCCCAGCTCCCTCCGAGGCCAATAAGCTTCCTCGGCTTTCCTGCTGGAGAAATGAGGAGCATCAACATCAAAACCCCACTGGCCGCTGGTTGCTTTACAGCCAGAACTGTGAAGCTTCAAGAAACAGAGGCTTGTGTTTGCGACACTGCTGATGACCTCCCTGGAGGAGTGAGAGCTAATTAGAGGATTATGCACCGCTGTCTGTTGAATTCATTCATTTATATATCCATTCAATCACCAAACCTTTAATTTATCCATTTATCCAACCACTATCTGCCCATCCACCCATCCACCCACCAGCTATCAACCATTCATTTATCTATCCGTCTGACATCCATCCATCCACCCATCCATCCATCTATCCATCTCTGCAGTCATTTTTCAATATAAAAGTACAAAGATGAATAAGATTTAGCTCCTCCTTGGATCTGCATGAATAAAATGCAGATGAATAAGAATGTCAGATGCCAGTAGAGAACACAGATATGAAAACGAAAAGTTACACCATGATCCCATAAGGAAAGTTACCGTGGGAGCACTGAGAAGTGGCAGCTAACCCAGACCTGAGTAAAGGAAGGCTTCCCAAAGTAGCGGTATGGAGTTTACTTTTGAAGCATCATTGTGACCCTTCAGGAGAAAATGATAAGGGATCCAGACTTTAAGAGCAGTAAGTGCGTGGCCGTGGAGGGCTGAAAGACTGAGGAGCACTGGGGGGTCAGGCCTGCATCCCTGGAATACTAGGTGGCTTGAGAAACACAAGCGATGCCGCTGCAGAGCTAGGCACTAGTCCTACGACAAGGGCACCTGTGGGTCATGATAAAGGATTTGGGCTTGGCTCTTTACTGAGTCACAGGGAGCCATCAAAAGGGTGTGAGCAAGAGAATGACAATCTGGTCCAAATTTTAGAAACTTCTCCTGAGTAGCAGTAAACCTGTTTTGAAAGAGGATGAAACTGGAAGCAAGGAGACCCTTAAGAAGTTCCTGACTGTGGCTGTAAGAGGACCTGGCTGGTGAGGATGAGAGCGGTATTGGGGTGCAGGAGACGTGCGTGATGTGTAATCTACAGGGTTTTGTGAATGAACGCATCGGAGGGTGAGGCATTATGGAACTGGAGGTGCTAAAAGTGACCCCTAGGTCTACTGCCTGGGCAAGTTGAAATTACCAATCACTGCTGAAAGGACTAGGGAAGGGAGGACCATCATGCAGAAGATTCAGGGTTTTCACATCACTGGAGCCTCTCAGCTATGTTCTGACAACAACAGTGGTAGCAGTAACAACACACATTAATCATCTTACCATCTAAGTTAGTCCCCCCGTAAGACTTCAAGCTAGTTCTCTTAGTCACCCCATAAGAAGGAAACAGAGGCCTCAGAAGGCTAAGGCACTTGCTCAAAGTCAAGTTTGACCAAAATGATGGTGATGGAATTTGAACCCAGAAACCTGATCCTAAGCCTGTGCTCTTAACTACTATGGGTAATAATGATATTTAGGTTAACCCTATAGACTGTCTCAATTTACGACCTAATGGGAGGGTCCCATCCTCCCATTACATTCCTAAGGTCCTCGGCAGTGGGAAATCCGTCCACTACCTGCGCTGTGTCCCAGCTTCAGCTGTCACAGCCCCAGGAGTGCGAGAGGGACTTCAGTAAGGATCTGTTGATTTCATGAATGAATCATAAAATAGGAATGGTCAATTCAGGGAGCCTGAAGAATTGTCAGCCTTCCTGGGCTAAGCGAGGGGAGCCATCCTTCGGGAAGTGAACAGGGCTCCCACAGGGCCCACTTGCCTGAGTCTATCTGCAGCCTCCAGAATCTTCTCGAAGACTCACCAGCCTTACTATCGGGCTATTCATGAAGGGAGTGGGGCTTGATGCTTCCCCTCACTAAGTTAGGGTGGGGCAAGAGGCTTTCAGGGCAGAGAGAAGCATGGTTTGTCAGCAGCAGGCCCCAGCACCACGACACAGCAAGTCCCTCCCTTTTCTCCAGGGCCTGAGGTAGGGAGACAGTCAAAGTGCGCAGATTCCCAAAAGTCACCAGGATTGTCTGTGTTAGTAGTGAAATCAATTGGGTCTCCTCCAGGCACTTTCCTAAGCAGCCTGGATGATCTCCTGGTCTACTGGTACTTTCAGAAACACCCACCTGTCGAAGTCACAAGGGCCCAATCAGCATTGTTATTCAGAGCAGAAGCTCTAGGGAGGAACAGGGAGGCCTAAGGCTTCCAGTGAGCTGGGACTCCAGGCTGGAAGCCAAGCTCCAGGTCAAGGGCAGAGCCAGGCTGAGGGGGCCTCAAATCCCAGCTTGGAGGTGGCACCATCATCCATCAGGATGGACAGATGTCACATCAGAGGAACTCTGTGAGCAGAGTCAAAAGAGCAGAGAACCCTGATTTAGGGCTATTTCCACAGTTGCTTGTCATAGCCACTGATAGACTCATATTTTCTTGGTTTCCTCATTGGTCAAACAAATCAAATTAAGGTTTTTTTCCTTGCTATGAAAATTTGCATAATTTGGATGTAACCTGATTGGTTCAGTAAGAAACCTGATTTGTGATGGTTGTTGCTTTACACCACTGTCTTCCCCAGAAACAGCTCCCACACATGTGGGAAGAAAATCTACCTGTGACCTCACCCAAGGCCACTTTTGTTGGGTGACTGGCTCTTTTTTGCCATAGGCATTTCCTTTTTTTAAGTTTTATTTTTAGTTTTTTGAGAGTACGTTTGTTGAGATCTAATAGAGCTCCTTTTTAATAGCACTTGAGGACCAAGCCACAATTTGTTTTGATGGTTCGGAAGCAAGTTGACCTGAGTCTTGTCTTTCATGGAATTCAGCATTTGCTCAATGACATTTAGGTTGGCTTATGCCAATTCTGAAAATCTGTTATTTTTAATCTGCAACTTCAAAATGTCCTAGTAGCAACGAAAAAAACCTTTATTTTTGACATTTCTGTAGGAGAAATAACTTTGCTGTCATAGTCTCAAACTCTTGCCCCTAAGCAGTTTTTTCCTCATTGAAGTTGGTTAAGAAAGAGAACCCCTTTAAAAAATAACTTAAAGTTTATTTTAAAAATACAAGTATTGTGTAATAGCAAAACAGGCACCTCATGATCCCTGAGAAGGCCGAACGGTTTAACCGCTGCAACGAGCTTTGCAGTGTTTCTCAAGGGCTCAGTAAATGCTAGCTGTGGCAGCTACTACTGTCATCATGTCATCGCCCCTCGGTGCCCCAGGAGGTCAGAAATACAGGAGATTTATTTCTCGTTCAGAGATGACTACATTGGTCAGCAAGGCTATGGCAACAACAGATGAATCCAAAGTCTCATTGGGTTAACACAGTAGAGAGAGATTCCACACTCACGTAAAACACTTGGCTCCGTTTCTAAGATGCTGCAGAGAACTTGTGGCCTCTAAGGTGGCAGTGCCTGGGGAAGACAGGGAGGAAGGAGCCACACCAGCTAACTGCCTTGACCTACTGACACATGTTACTTCTGCTGCCTGTCTATTGGCTAGAACTAGTCACGTGGCCAAACTTAACTGCAAAGGAAGCTGGGACATCTACAGGGATACTTGGGTATTTGGTATGAACGATCATAATAACCAACTTGCCTTAGCACCAAAGCAATAATAATGATCTCTTTGTTCTTGTTGTTTCTTCCTTTCTGTCAACACAGAGCACATATGGTAGCTAAGTGCCATGTGAGATGTTTTATACACATTATCTCATTTTACTCTAAAGCGACTCTTGAGGTAAACATTGCTATTGTCATTATTTTATATTATTTACATGGGCACCGAGAGAGTATGGAACTTGTCCGATGTCACACAGCTGAGAGATAAGGTTTGGTGTCCCTCTGACACCAAAATCTGTGCTTTTAACACCTTCATCATTCTGCTTCCTTAACACTTTGGTGCTTGTTTGACCAGGAGGCCTCGCAACAGTCCTGGGAGAAAGGCCAGTAACAACGAGTGTTTGCCATTTTATAGCTGAAGAAACTGAGTCAAAGCAAACTAGAAAACTGAACCTGTGCTTCCTCGTCCTCACTGTCCAAAGCCTAGTTAATGGTCTCACCCCTCTTGTTTCAGAAAAAGGCTCTGAAGTCCCTTGGAAAGCACTGCCCCCAAGACAGGAAGAAGTGTCCCAAGCCATCTCATAAGAGCGTTGTGTTCCCCTCTCAAACCTAAAGGGTCTGTCCATGCAAAACTTCTCCAAGGGCAAGTCACCGCCTTCCCATGCAGGTGACTTTGTTCTGAGAAATATACACAGTTCTGAGGGAGCTCTGAGGCTTGGCCAGAATCTCACCTTGCTGGGATCTGATTCAGGATCCAGCATGAAAAGAAAACAAGCACAAAGACCTCTAAATAATCCCTTTTGAACTTTCCCGCACCTCACACTGGACCAATTTTCCTCCAATTACATGGTTGTTAGGGAGAAAGCAGAGCACATCAGTGGCCCAAGTCTGCCTTGCCTCTGACCCCTGTCCCAGCTGCTGCCATATGCCAAATGCGATCCAGAAGATCTTGATTTCCAGGAGGAGAGAAGGGGGTGAGGGAAGATGGGCAGGAGTCCTGACTGTGCAGCTGCAGCACGACACTGGTGGCTCTGCAGGCAATGAGGAAAGGGCCCTGAGCATCCTCTTGTTCCAGGACACAAGGCCTAAGTTAGTTTTCCCTAAAACAATGCAGGGAACCCCAGGGTTGTGACCAACAGGCTGCTTTATCTAGGAGTGAAGTGATGAGCAGGGGTCTCTGGGGCTCCCCCATTGGACTGTACATGGAACTGCATTAGTACGCAGAGGGTTCAGACTCCAGGAAAATGTGCCTAGGGTGGGAGAAACCACATTCATGCTTGAGTGTGAACGCACACACACGGGCACACACTGCAAACATAATCCACATGCAACTTAACAGAGTCAGGTATACCCTCAGAACTGGCCAGATCCTTTCCAGACACCAGACCCACCTGGCTGTGGGCAACGCTGAGATCCCCACAGCGATCCCTTCACCCTCATTTCATTGTGGGGCCAGCAGGGCAGGCAGCTGCCCGGACTCAAGCATCAGGCCTCCATCTTTCCTGCACATTTTCTGAGATACCTTGGTCTTGCATGCCCTCTGCCTCAGGGTTTTGCACAACCTCCTCCCTTCTCTGGGAATTCTCTTTATCTGGCTCCGGGGCTGCTGCTGCAGAGGTGTGAAAAAGGAAGGTGTTTTTGTTTGTTTGTTTGTTTGATCCTCACCTGAGGACATTTTTTCATTGCTTTTAGAAAGAGAGGAAGGGAGAGAGAGAAACATCAATGCATGAGAGAGGCATCAATTGGATGCCTCCTACACACGCCCAAACCAGCGATTGTACACGCCAGGACTGGGGAATCAAACCTGCAACCTAGGCATGTGCCATGGCTGGCAATAGAACCTGCAGCCTTTTGGTTACAGGATGATGTTCCAACTAACTGCGCCACACTGACCAGGGCAAGCTGGAAGTATTCTGAAGGTGGAGCAGATAGGATTTGATGGTGGACGAGAGGTAAAGTATGAGGGGGGGGGTATTAAGGATGATGCTAAGGTTCTGCATCTGAAACTTTGGAACTGCTGTCACTAGAGATGGGGGAGGACTGTGGGAAGAGCAGGTTTGGGGGGACCAAATTTGGACATGTTACATTTGATATGCCTATAAACGCCCAAGGGTAGATACCTCAAAGACAACTGGATATACAAATCTGAGCTTCAGGGATAAGACCAAGACAGAGATATAGGCAGTATTTAAAGCCATGAACTTGGACATGGGCCTCATGGGAGAAGAAGAAAAGAATGGAAGGAATAAGTACTGAGTCCTGGGTTGCACTAGAGACCAGCGGTTAGAGGAAGCAGCCACCAATGTGGCAGGAGGAGAAACAAGAGAGTGGAGTTGTGGGGAGTCAACTAAGAGAGGGCTCCAAGGAGAGAGGAAGGGAGCTAGCTGGTTTGCTGAATGCTGGGGTTGGGATGGCATTGGATCTAGCCATGTGGAGTTCATCTCTGATCCGGAAAGAGTAGCTTGGTGCAGAGGTAGGCATGAACTATTAACTGGAGTGGTTCAAGAAAGAGAGGAAGGAGAAAATCAAGGGAAAATAATAATTTTGAGGGGTTTTGTTGATAGCCAGCAGAGATTGGGGGCCAAGAAAGGTTCTGTAGTTTTTCTTTTTTAACATGAGGAAAATTGCAAGATGTTAATATGCTGTTGAGAGGGACCCAGAAAGCAGGGGAGGGTTTTTAGAGTGAGGCTCATGAATAGGTGACGGGAAATTCCAGGGCACAAGGGATGGCAATGACTCCGACAAGGCCAAAGACAGGTCCTCTGTGGCAACAGCAGGGGAAGCAGAGGCTATGGGACAGTGTACAGCAGATGTGGTCATGGGGGGTCTGCGAAGTCTCTTCCGATCACTGCTCTTGTCTCGGCGAGAAAGCAAGTGAGATCCTCAGGAGGGACTGAGGTGGATGAACGGGGTGTCTGGTGACTGAGGAGAGGAAGTGAGAAACTGTTGTTTAGGAAGGGGCAGGAGAGTGAGCTCACTGGGAAAGGCTGCAAGGTTGGGGGGAGGCAGCAAGTCACACTGGATGGTAGTGACTCGACGGCCGTGAGTGGTGAGATTCGTCTGCGCAGGCCTGTGTTTATTTTCCAGCCACATCCAAGTTGCTTAGGTGACAGCGTGCAAATAACCCAAGATTGAACTCAGCCAAGGTTAGGGTTGATCCAGGTAACTACGCTGGAGGAAGGCGGGGGCCGGGGAGCTGAGGGAATGTGCCTGTAGTCAGAGTGAAAAGGACCCTAAAATCTCTGTTGGTTAAGAAAGTAAGGGAGGTGGCTTTGGTCTGAATGTTGGTGTCCCCCCAGATTCATATGCTGAAATCCTACCCCGAAGGTGATGGCCAGAAGAGGTGGGGCCTTGGGGAGCTGATCAGACAGGAGAGAAATGCCCCCATGAACGGGATCAGTGCATTATAAAAGAGGCCCCAGACAGCCCCCTTGCCCCTTTCACCATGAGCAGACTCAGCAAGAAGATGCCAGTCTACGAAGCAGGAACTGGAGGAAGAGGGCTCTCAAAGGCAACGTATCTGTTGGCTGCTGATTCTGGACTTCCCTGCCTCCAGGACTGTGAGAAATACATTTCTGTTGTTTATAAGCGACTGACTCCGTGATATTTTGTTAAAGAAGCCCGAACGGACTAAGACAGAGGTGATGAGGTGGCCACGGGGCTGGGCGTAGGGAACCCGGGCTGTGTGTAAACCAAGGCATCTCTCTGAGCCCTTGCTTTCAACGGGAATCAGAAAGAATCAGTGGGCTGGAGGAGATGACCCCCAAGATTCCTATTCTATTGTCCTTCTGAGAGGGGGGTGGCTACTTGGATTCTAAATTCAGCTCTAATTGAGCTGTGTGTCCTTAAGATTTAACCTCACTATGTTTTGGTTTCCTCATTGGAAAAATAGGAATCACGACACCTACTAGAATATCCATTCAAACGTGAAGAGCCGTGAGAGGATGGACTGTTGTCTGCTTCGTTCACTTAGACTCAGAGCTCACAATAGTTTCCAGCAACCAGAAGGTGCTGAGTAAATACTTGCTGGTTGGCTGGCTGAATGCATGAAGGAGATGAAGATGGTAAACTCTGAACGCTTAAAGTGCTATATAAGTTACTGCGCAATGCTGTCCAAGCGCCCATGGGCTGGCCATTAAAACCAGCGTATCTCATAAGGAACCATCCAGAGTACTGCAGTCAGGTTACTAGAGGGCTGCAATCATAACGGTGAGGGTTAAACACTCTTTCTCCCCTCCCCCCGCCCCCGCCTGTAGTGTTTGACACAGGGTCCCAAGAGTGTGGCGCCTGAGGCACATACCAGCTGATTTGTATGGGGGGGAGGGGAAGCAGGGAGAACTTTCTGGCTGAATGAAGCCAGAGACCTGGTGAGGGTCTCTTTACCTCATGGGGCATTAAGGTGAGGTTTCTGTATCAGCAAAATGAGGGATGATAAAAGGAAAAGGCAGAAAGCCCCCAAAGGATAACTCTTTCTTGTCCGTGCTGCCTTGGAATCAACACAGGAGAGCTCTGTAGGGGGAAGGGGAGGGGGACTGAGAATTCTTTGAAGTTAGTTTTGCTCCGCAAAACAGTCTGTAAAGACAGGAAGCATGCCTTGAGCCGCCTGTGGTTCGTGTCCAGTCATTTCTACTAGGATATAAGAGAAAACTAAACTACTTTAGGCCACTGAGGGTTTTTTCACCTTAGAGTCCCCCAAACAACACAGAGAAGCCGGTTCTAAATTGGAAGGCCTGAGTACAGCCCGCCAGAGACCTTCCGTGTTCCCCAGGCCCTTCACCTGGGTCCCCAACCCCTTCAACCCACAGGTAGGAAAATGACAGATGCAAATTGAAGGAGAAATACTGTAGCTGGTAGATGTCATAGAGGGCAGGTACGACTCAGTACAAAGTTTCTGGAAGTGTACTGTTTAAAATGATCCTGTTTGAACCCACTGGCCTTTTCTTTAGTTTTAAGAAAGCTCAAAGAAAAAAAAAAAAAAAAAGGAAAAAAAAAACCCCAGGAAAGAAAGAAAGAAAAAGGCCTGACAGCAAAAGTTTCAAACATTCCTAGCCTGCGAATGACAAATTTCCCTTTCATTTCTGTTCTAAACACTCGCACTCAGCAAGCGCAGTTAACGATGGCTGGCTTCTCTGGGTGTTTATCTAGGTATCTAGATATATGTCCACATACCTGGCAACAAAAAGGATCTTTTCAGCCTGCTCGGCGTGAGCCAAGGATTGTGACCAATTCTCATCTATAGCTAATTAGAATTTTACTTCCTCACAGCATTTCCTTCCTGGTTCAGGTCCAAGTTTGTTTGTTTGTATGTTTGTTTTTTTCCTTTTTTTTTTTTTTCCTTGAAAAGGAAGCTACCTGGCTATACTTAGAATGGAAGGTGGAAAGGGAACAGAGCAAAAGAGCAAAGGAACACTTTTCAGATTGCATTATTGCTTTGATCTGATTGGATCTCCTTGGTTAATTCCTGTTTTTGAATGCTTTTCCAGCATGGGAAGAGTTTCTCAACCCTCTGGCTATTACATTTGAACTGAAGTCTGCAGAACAGTTTAAGAGCCTCTGCTCACCTTTCTCACTCCCACTTTGGGCCAGCAGACCCCCATCCCAACCACAGCTTTGAGATCCCATCCAAACCTGTTGGCATCTCAAACCGAACCCCAGATGTTCACTTAGCGAGAAATAAATGAATGGCCCAAGCTGCGGACTGAACCAGTGATCCTCACAAATAGATTCCAGGTGTGTTGGCATCTGGACGGCTATCTTTTTCTCTGTTTTACATGCATGCGCGTGCGCACACACACACAATACCAGTTCTACCCTGAAAAGAATTTGACACCATCTCCAGATGTAGAGCTGATATAGAATGGCCAGGACGGGTTACCTAACATGAATTACATCTTTTCAATCATGGACAAAGGCAAAGGGCTCCGAACTCATCCCCTTTTGCCCTCAATAATCAAAATCACGATACGTTTGGTGTTCAAAATCAGCTGAGTCCTGATAGAGCTTAGAATCACAAAACTATCTTAATTGGCACCAATTTTCGTAGTCAACCTTGGCCACCTCCTGCATTTCCTATGCAACTCATCTTACTGCAAATTTCACAAGCCTCTAATGTTTGTCTACCTGGGGCAAACAATGTGGGGGAAGGAAAAAGGGAGAAGGCAAGACCTCTGACCCCAAAGAACACACAGTCCTGTTGAAACAGCAAAGTTCAAGCTACTTAATTCATATATTGATTAAGAAATTCAAGGTTTACTAAATGCCTATTCTATGGCATGCCCTGGGACACCAACCCAGCAAGACCTTCTCCTTAAGGAGCTTATAGTCAGCGCAGTGGGGGAGAAAGACAAGCAAGCACATCGATGAGCACACGCTCACGTGATGTGTGCTTAGAAAAAAGGAAGTACAGCAAGCTGTGGAGGAGTCTTCATGGCTTCACGGAAGAGGCAACGTTTGACTACCATCTTCAAAGAAAAGGAGGAATGAGCCAGGGAATGAAAAGCAGAGAAAGAGCAGAGAGAATAACATGTGGTGAAAGGCCCTGGGATGGGACGCCACAGAAACAGCCCTCATCTGATGTGCAGGGTGAAGGATGAAGAACACCTGTTTCGTGGGTGAAGCGGGACTCAGCAGGCACAGGCCGGGTCAGGCCAGAGGCACTTGTGAACCAAGCTGGTAAGACCAACACATACAAAAGGACGCGAGAAGCATGAGCTGACACACTGGGCGATGGGCTTCGACTGTGAGTGAAGTAGGAAGGGAGAGCTGACTCGGGGCTGGGGACGGTTGAGGAGGCAAGTTTTGAAGGACAGGAAGAGAGAAAGGGGTAGGGCCTTCCAGGCTCAGAAGACAGTATGTGCAAAGCTATGGGCCAATGCTTTTCCGTGACAGGTATGTAAATAGCAAGGGGACCATTATGGTCCCAGTGACGGAAATACGTACAAATGAGAATAAAGACTAGTCAGGTGATAAAGCTGCAGGAGCTTGTGGGAGGCCAGTGTGTCCCCAAATGCAATTAAACTTCTTGGGACATCAGAGGGTAAATGCACAAGCATGTTTATTTCAATCAGCATATTTTTTTAAATGTTTTCAGAAAGATCTATAACTTTCATGGTCATTACTACTTAAGATGAGGCGAAGAAAAAAGGTAGGTGGCATAAAGCCAAATTAAAGAAAATATTAAATACCAGCATAGGTGTAACACAGATTGACCTAACCATGATGAGGGCATAGTAATTACTGGCATTTGGGGAACTCTGTATCACTAAATGGCTGGTCATTGAAGTTTTGTGAGCAGGATCTGCATGAAGAAAGGACCCTCGTGGGTAGGAAACACAGGAAGGGCATGCAGGATGAGTTGTTGGGGAAAAATAAGAGTGAGTGGTGGGAGAACATGAAGGAAACCATTCGGTGAAGCAGTATGTGAGTTGAAGGGGAGCAGAGGTAAGAATGGACGAAAGAAACAGGAAGATGACAGAGTCAAACTTGATGACATCGGATGAGGTCAGCTGTGATAGAGAGAGAGCATGGTGGATTGGTTTGTTTCCAATTCTTCTCTCCTTCTCTGCTGTGAAATCACACACCCAAGACTCTGGCCAAGTGTCTTCACAGCACCTCCCATTAAAGTGGACAGTGTGATGCTGGGCTTGGCTGTGGAACTTGATTTGGCCAATAGAAGGGAGGTGGGGTGATGTGAGCAGAGACTTTAAATGTGCTTCTGTGACTTGCCTTGATCTCATCTCTCCTTCCATCTGCCATGAGAAAAATAGGCCAAGAATAGCCACCAGCCCAAGGAGAAAGAGAAGTCACATGTAAGATCAGAGCTAGGCTACGGCCCGATCCAGGCCCAGCTGAGTCTAGCTGAGATCAGATGACATCAGCCAGATCCAGCCAGCCCATCATCAGTAAGCAAAGAAAAGAAATATTTACTTTTGTAAGACACTGAGATTCTAAGGTCTTTGGATAGAAGGGAAAATGGACTAATAGGAGGAGGAGTTAAGCTCAGATATGCAATAGTCTCCTGATTGGCCCTCCTGCTTCTGCTCTCGCCCCCCTACACCTTATTCTCCACTAGCAGCTAGAGTGACCCTTAAAAAACCCACATTAATCAAGTCCTTCTTTCACTTGGAACCCTCCAATGGCTCCCATCATACTCAGAGTGAAAGTCAGCGTTTTGCAATCAGTCACACGTCCCTACGGGATCTATTCCCCACCCTTCCCCTTAACCCTTCAAACTTCACCTCCTTCCCTCTCTCCCACTTTCACTCTGCTCCCACCACAAGCTTCCCTGATGCTCCTGGGGCACACCAGGGTGCACCCGCCCCTGGGCCTATTTTTGCTTTCCTCTTCCTAGAAAACAAATCCTTCAGATATCCAAATGGCTAATATCTTCACCTCTTGTCTCAAAGCCATGGAATGACTAACATGGGCTTCTCTGAAAGGTATCCAACTGGACAGCTCCTCACGGACGTTCCACAGGCACGTCCAACATGGACATCATCATCTCCCTCCATTCCAGACTTGCTCTTGCCCATAGGGCTCCCGTCTCAGGGAGTGGCCCTCTTCCATGCTTCACTCCTTTCCACTTGACATTCTTCATGTGCAATCAACCGCTAACTGAAAATTGCCTCTTGAATATGTCTCCGAACCATTCTCTTCTCCTAACTCCGCTGCCACTCCCCTAGTTTAAGCTACCACGGTCTCCTCCTGCATTAGTGAAATGGGTTCCCCACTGGCCTCCATGCCTCCAATCTTGCTCCTCACCCTCCCACTCAACTCTTAAGCCCAACCTCCATATTCCAGGTGGATTGATCTCTCTATTATGTTGTTCCCCTGCTGAAGAGCCTTCAATAGTTCCCATAGCCCTCTGAAAATCATCAAAACTTCTTCAGCCTACTTGTGAAGCTATGTGTCATCTGTCCTCTGTCACTCCAACTATGATGAATTTCATCCAGCTCCAGACGTACCCTGCTCTCTCTCACCTCTGCACCCTTGCACATGTTGTCCCCTTCTCCTCTGCTTCTTTAACTCTGACTTAGCCTCCAGGCCTCAGCTGAGCTGACAGAGCATCTTCTAGGAAGCCTGTCTGATCCTCCTCCCTACTCTATGGTCCTTCTGAAGTTTTTTAACTGCACTGTACTTTCCTGTTGACTTGCCTCTTTCATTAGCGTGGGAGGGTCATGCAGAAAGGTCTGTCTAGACCAGGGCTGGCAAATGTTTTCTGTAAAGAGCCATGTGGTCTTTACTTTAGGCTGAGCAGGCCCCGAGCAGGTCTGTCACAACTGCTCAATTCTGCCAGTGTAGCATGAAAGTAGCCTTTAATAAACAATACATACATAAATGGGCATGGCTGTGTGTTCCAATAAAACTTTATTTACAAAAATAGGCAGGGGGCCAGATTTCACCCACAGGCTGCAGTTTGCCCACCCTGCTCTGGATAGTCACCGCAGCCCTGAGGCTAGAAGAATACCTTGCACATCAAAGGGGCTCAATGAAGATTTCTTGACTAAGAAAGGAAAGACTGAATGAATATGTGAGTAAGTAAATGACACATTTCAAAAGCCCAGCTAAGCTTTTTTTCAAAAACTTCTTTCCTAGAATCAAACTCATGCTTTATGAACTCTGCCTTTTCTTGTTCTCTCATGTCTAAACCCCTGCCTGCACATACTGTTTATTGAGTGCCACTCTTTTAAAGACTTTACGATGATTAATCTATTTTATCCTCAAAATAACCCCATGAGCTGTGAACTATTACCTTCAATTTCCTTAGGAGGAAACCTCGGAAAGTTTCCTCAATGATGGGCCCTGCCTTGCCTTTGGCAGACCCCTCCTACACTAGGGGCCTGCAATCCAGCCCCTTGGTTGGGTTTCCTTCTCCAGTGTCTTTGTGGTCGGCCCAGCTCCATGCCTCCTTCGACCTTCTCTGCCTATGCCCATGCACCCAGCTGGGGGTGGGAAGCCCTAATGGAGCTCAACTGGCTGTCCAACCCTCTGATTCCCTTACTCACGGTCTCCAGGTTTGACAGTGCTTGACCCTCTCCCACGGGCTCCTCTCTGCTCCTATCACTTTTTCCCTTCCTCACCTTTTTTTTTGTTTTGCCCTTCAAGGAAGTTTTAATACCAGCCTGACACATTTCAAAGGCCAGCACACAATTAATTGTATCTACAACTTGAAAAGTGTGAGAAAAATCCAGAGATGAGAATAGAAGCAGTAGCAAGTCAGCGGTCTTCCTACGGAGATTCGGCCAATTACCGAAAAGGCTTCCTTTGGCTGAAATGCTCTCCATTGAATCAGGCTCGGGGAAGAACATGCTGTAATGTTAAACCCCAAAGGGCCACTCTTTGCTCTGAGGCCCTGATTGCATCTGTAGTTCCTCGATGATTATCTGAAGTATGTTTCCCTGGAGGATATAAGGGCTCCCAACAAAAGCAGATCCCTCATTGAGAAGCTGGAGGTAGCACTTTCAGCCTGAATTTGTTCTCTCCCCCTTTTCCTGACAGGGGTCTCTGCCTCTCAGCCCGAGCTCAGCAGCCACCGGCCGCTCATGGAGATGGTCTCAACCTGACTTATGAGCAGGTAGGTATCGCCATGGCGGGATGCTCGGCTTGGATGCTAATTGCTCATTAGCCATCTGGGCGTGCTGTGCCTCGGCGAGCAGACAAGAGAAAGAATGTCAGCCGCCAATACCTGGGAGTCCAGCTACCGACACACGTGGAAACCATCCAGGGAGACCTCAGGTTCAATCCGCAGCTTGGCCACATATTTATTTCTCACTAAAATAACATCTGGCTTTCATTTTTTGGTGACAACTCGTTTGGACAAGACCTTGAGTAGGTTAAAAAAAAATTAGACTTTCCACCCTTCCCCCAGCCTTGGGGAACTAAACTTTGTTTAAGCTCTTTCGTGAGCCAATGGTATGAATGAGGAATTGGTGTGGGGAATGGCAAGCTCGGGTGTAAACAAGGAGTTATTTGTTTCTTCTTATTAAAAGATGATGACTCTGAGGAATTCACACACTACCCACTTGTATGCAGGGCAGAGTGACTCCGGAGAACACATAGAAAATTATAATACCTGAAGTTCCCAGGAGTCCACAGCAAAAGTATCTGGCAATCCCACTTATTGACTCTGCGGCCAAGGCGTTGGGGACCCCACTATAGAATGACTGGATTTCGGATGCACGTGTGAGTTGTGCAGTGACCCAGACATGACACGTTGCTACAGATAGTCTGCAGGTCCCAGAAAGAGCTAGTGGCCCTGGCTACTACAGTCTGGGGTCCCTTGGGGTCCTCACGACAGCATGAGCTCTGTGAGGTTGGGGACACTCTCTCTTTTGTTCTTTACCGTAGCCTCAACACCTAGCAGAGTGCTGCTTGCAGTAGTCTCTCACAACTGTTTGTTGAATGAATGAACAAGTGAAGACAATGCCATACACAGGTTTAATTGTGATTCGAGCCCCTGCCCATGACTACATCTCTTCCAAGGTATACCCAGAATATTTTCCATAATCCTGAGGGGTGGGAAGTTACTAGCCATATGGTAAAGAAGGTTCCTTGAGACAGACAGGCAATATTCCTTACTCACGGGAACCCCCAGGGCAGAGCCAGAGCAGGAGCTCCTGTTTCCTGGCTCTCCAGCTGGGGCAGTTCTGAGGAGGAATTGGGTGGGGTTGCACAGTCAGTGAGACTTCAGCGTCTCACAACCAAACTTGAAATGCCATTTAGTGCCTACTATGTGCAGAGTACACAGTGCTATGCGTTTTAGAGATTTAAAAGAAAGGGAAAGGAGGGAGATGATATTTGCTCTTGGACTCTCAGAGATCTTCTCAGAGGTCATGCTCTTTTCTACCACAGACCATTTTCACATATTGCTCAATTAGTTGTGTGCACACCCTTTGCACGTCCCTGCATTCTTCTGAGTAGCTTCTGATCTTTGGTCCATCATTACTACCTCAGGAAATCCTTCACCCCACTGGACTGGGTCAGACTCTCCCACTGGACTGGGCCACCCCCACCCCCCGAGTTGCCTTTATGCAACCAGGTACTCCTTTTGCATAGTACTTATTACAAGTATAATTTTATATTGTTTTTTTGTGATTATTTGATTAGCATCTCTCTCATCTACCTACACTGTCCAATACAGTATCCCACTAGCCGCATGTGGCTACTTAAATTAAAATTAATTAAAATTAAACAAAATTAAAGTCCCTTGGCTACCTTGGTCACATTTTCAGTGCTCCATAGCCACAGGTGGCCAATGGCTCTCATACAGCAGAAAGACAGGATGTCTCCAGAAGGGCAGAACACTCCACTGGACAGTGCTGTCCACACTGTGCGCCCTGTGCAGACAGGCACCATCACTTGCTGCTGTAAGTGGCACAGCACCTACCATATAGTGACAGCTCAGGAAATATTTGCTGAACAAGTGATTGGGAAACGCCACAACCGAGCAAAGGAAATGGACTGGTAAACCAGAACACCAGGCAGCATTATTCAGTGCCACGAGGGGCCCAGAGGACAACAGTATCATGGAATGGAGGGTGTAACGGAAGAGGCGACATTTGTATTGGACTTTGGAGAGTGGGTAGGAGTTTGACAGCAGAGAAGAAGTGGGATATTGTGAGCAGTGGAAGGGCACAGCCCTTGAGTGGGGCTGTGGAATCAGGAGAGTATGTCCTGCCTGCGGAAGAGTGAGAATTCCTCCCAGAGGCCCCATGGGCGTTTAGAACGAAGGACTCGGAACGGCATACTGAAAAACAAGGCCTTAATTCATATGCGATTTCCGTTAGGATTCTTGTCCACCTACTACGTGCTAGTGCTAAGGGCTGCACACATGGTCTCGTTTGATATTTGTAGCATCATTTTGGTAGGTACTATGATGATCTCTATTTATAGATGAGAAAACCAAGGTCCGTATGGCTCACTGGGTTCACATGGCTTAAATAGCCTGATAAAAGTCATGTGGCTAACAAGTAGCAACGGTGTGGTCACCAGAATAAGCTTTACAAAGGTAGGGGTATGCCCATCTTTCTCTCCATTGCATCACCAGCACCTAGCACAGTGCTGGAACACACTAGAGGGCTAAGGGAGTGGTTAGATGAATAAGTGATCAAACACGTGTCTGATGCCTCCAGCTGTAGTAGAGATGGACAGAAAGGAGAGAGACAGTATTGCAGAGGGGTCGGCAGTGAGAGCAGTGGGTCCAGTCCTGGAGCCAAAACTAACTCTCCAGGTGATCCTGAGTGAGTCTCTTGACCTTGTGTATATCATCTGACCAATGGCAATAATAATAGTACCTTTGCTAGACAGTGGTAAGAGCTTAATGAAGTAGATACTTCACATATCAGCTGTTACATAAACAATGGCTATATTAGTAAGAGGTGATCAGGGCCTTGCCCCTTCCTCCAGGTTGTGAAGGGGAGAGATGTCAGAGATATTATACAGGTTTGAGTCAGTTTGGGACTTGACTACACAGGAAAGCTGGGGCCAAGGAAAGGCTCCTAAAAGGATTCGAGCCCAGGAAGAATGAAAGGCGAACTGCGGCCACGATCAGAGGTGGAGGCACATGAGAGGAAGAGGTTTGGATGCAAAATAAAGGTCATGGTGACTTCTCCTGGGCACCAAACCCAGGAACCCAGCCAAGCCTAGGAATATAATAGCCATGTCCAAGGGCGCCGATGGGCCCTCTCTCTCAGTCAAGTGAGATCGATTCTAGACAAATGAGAGAGGGGCTACTCCGCCTAACTTTCTACAAGCAGAGCAACTGCCCAAAGCACCACAGGGTCTGTTAGTGTCTCACTTGCTGAGAGCCCTGCAGGACACTGTCTTCACCTTAAGTGGGTGAGCTGATGGCTTCCAGGCAACTATGCATGAGGTCAAATGTTAGACCCAGCAAAACAGAGATATAACATACCAAGCTATGGCTGAGTGGCTCCCTGGTTGGGGGCCTTGTCGCATAAAGCATGGTGCAGGGACGAGCTTCATTAGCATCCCTGGGGAGCTTGGGAGAAATGTGGTGTCTCAGGCCAAGCCCTGGATCTGCTGAACTTGCCTCTGCCTATTAGCCGAATCTCTAGATGACTCACAAGAACATTAAAGTCTGAGGGTTTGGGGCTCTGCAGGCAGGCAGCCTATGTTCTGGTTCTGCACTTACTGCATCTGTGACTTTCGGCAAATGATTTAACATCCCCAAGCATCCAATTCCTCATCCAGGCAAAGGGGAAAACAATCCAACTGACTCACTGGGCAGTTCTGAAGCTTACCCAAGATTATGCATATGGAAGTCGTTAACACAGAGCTTGTAAGCGGGAAGTGCCTAATTAATGCCAACAATGGTCATTAAAAACTCAATGCCCAAGATAGGAAGCAGAATGATGGTCCAGTTGACTGCTCTTTAGGTTATAATATGTTCCCAAAGAAATGAATCGGTAAAACTGAGATGAGTCACCACCAGCCCCACCACCCTCCCTAGATGCACGTCCTTATCACCCCCCATGTCTGGAGGCCCCACCCTGCACAGTACTTGAATCAGACTGGGCCCATCTTCTTGGACTTACAGTTCAAGACAGACAAGATTAGGCCCCGAGCCAACACAAACACTGAAATGAGCCCTGAATCACTCTCCAGATTAGATCAGCAAACACGAGGGCCACGCAGGACACATTCTCCGACGACAGCGGCAGACATGAATGGGGTCAACCTCAGGCCCTGACCAGCAGTGGTTTATGGCCAGAAGCGACAGAAAGCCCACAGGACTGGACCAACTGACCTCCAGCACAGACCATACCTCCGGTCCACAACAGGTAGAATACGTTTCCAGAATAACAGCAGCAACAGTATCTAACCTTTCTTAAGTGTTAACCAGCAGTTTTTTAAGGTCTTTATGGGTTTTAACCAACTGCATCCTCTCAACAATTCTATAAGGCTCAGACCATTATTCGCCTCATTTCACAGATAATAAAACTGAGGCTCAGAGAACTTAAGTGACTTATTATATAGCTTATCGCACCATCAGGAAGCAGAAGAACTATCTAGGTTGGGTGCAGAACACATCTCTCGCCTTGTCAACCATCCATGGCTCTCCTGCTCTCTGTCCATCCTCTATGGCCAGAAGCTAGCTGTGCTGCCCAGAGGAGGCAGCTGGGCTGGCTGAGATGGCAGCAAGGGGCCCACCCACCTGGGAGGGATGGATTCCAGACCTCTCCTGAGTGCTTCTCATCTTGCTCAGCCTCAGCTATAAGCAAGTGGTGACACTTTCTGAAATGCCTATTTCTATACCGAGAAATGGCAACACGGAAATGCAAAAGATGAAATCACAGAGGCAGTTTATCACCGGGAGTACAAAGACAGGCACCTGTCAACAAAGGCACACGACTGCAGGTAAGTATTCATTGAATGGCTCCTTCCTCCGCTGCTCTCAGAAGCCTTTTGAGGTCTCAAGTTGTCAGAAAGTCTCCAGTGGCAGGACCCGATGTCCCTGTGTGTGCTGAGGCAGATGCAGAGGCACATGTGGACGGAGCCTCTGATGTCTGCCCCGGGCCTGCCTCTTCAGCCTGGGCTGCCCACTCACACACCGGGCGGCCAATCCGAGGGGCCTGGGGGCTCCTGTCCCAGCCCCAGCTCTTCAGGTGTGTCTCCTGGTTCCCCTCCTTGGACATGGCATTGTTCTTACACCCAAATCCTGCTGCACACACGGCTTTCTCATCCCTCCCCTTTCCTGTCCCTGGGACGCCACCGCAGTGCCCTTCGAGGCCAATGCCCCGATGAGGCCCCCACCTGCAGAGATAAGATACTGAAACCAACCCACTTGCCCACAGGCCCTCTTCCTTCACAAACTGGCAGACGGATCCCAGCCAAGTGCAAGAAAAGCCTTAATTTGGAGGTTTTAAAAAATCTAACTCCACACTCATAGAATGTAAAGCAGCAAGAAGAAATGATCATGTAAACTACAGACTTCGGGTGATTATGTCATGTCAGGGGAAGTTCACTGGTTGTAACAAATGACCTACTCTGGCGGGGGACACTGACACTGGGAAGGCTGTGTGTGGGGGGGACTGGGGGTGTGCGGGAAATCTCTGCACCTTCCTCTCAATTTTGCTTTGAACCTAAAACTGATCTAAAAATAGTCTTAATAATTTTTTAAAATCTAAAAAATAATTTTCAAATGGTTAGAAAAAACTGGATCCATGGCAGGCCTTGGAGATATGTTTTTTGGCTATGGGACCTTCTGGCTACCTTCAACCACACCCAATAGATGCTTATCTTCTCTATCTACAACTAAAGCTCAATTGCTGTATGAGATCTCTCTCTCTGTCTCTCTCTCATGTACACACACACTTATAGGTTTACACAGAATTATAATTTCGGGAAACATACAGGAGAAATGAGACAATGGCTACATCTGGGAAGGGGAACCAAAACTCATGTAAAGCAGAAACACATTTTGTTGACTTCCAAGCCTTCATAGTTTTGTACCATAAGTATGTACTACCTGCTACTCTCAATTTTAACCATAGTCAATAGTAACAATCAGAAAACGTGGACTTGGTGAGAGAAATACGGTTATATCATGTGCCCACACCAAACGGGTTCTTCAGACCAATCCCGTCCCCACAAGGGACAGTGCACACATGTCCACACGAGGAACCACGCCCTTTGGGACAAGCACACGGCAGCCACCTCAGTCCTGCCACCCACACCTGCTCCCCTTCTGGGGCCCAGGCCTGCACTTGGCCCCTGCTTCTAGCTCCCACTGTTTGTTTTAGTCAGCTGACCTGGGTCCTTAGGACAAAGGCATTTGCCCAGGATGTGCCCTCAGGCTTTTCCACAGAGCGCTGACTCCTGGATCCCAAGCCCAGTACCCCCGACCCCAGTCGCTGTGAGGGGACGGGGCTCTAGAATTTACTTTCTCTATCAGGCAAAGATGCCTTGGTGCCGGTTCCTGATTTCCTCGTGCAATCCAACTTGAGCTCTTTTGGAGCTCCAAATGGAAAAGTAAACCTACGTACAGATCAGGGTTCAAAATCCTGACTCACACAAACAGAAGACAATCTCATGACTAACTCAGCAAATATGGCTCAGAAAATGATTGCTTCCCTCCGGCTGGGGCTGTTTTGTTTACGCACTGCTTCTTCCCATTCAACAGGCTGTCATTATGTGAGCACCAATAAATTGGGCGGAATCATGGACACAATATATCACTGTGCAGCGCTGCCAGAACTGGAACATAAAGGCCACTTAACACACAGCAGAATCAGGGGTCCGCAGATGAGTCGCCACAGAGCTGGAAAGACAATGTTCGCTGTGCTCGGAAGTACTGCACATCTGGATGGGTTTCAGGCCGCTCGGAGCCATGCACGGAAGGATTTATCCACTGCTCCGTGGGCCGTGGGTGGGCCATCCTAGCTGTGGCACATCAGACCAGCAGCCCCCATGTCTCAAGAGAGACTTTTTCCTCCGTTCCTCCTCTGACCTTTGCCATCAGCTCATGGGGCCGTGTCCACATTTTGCTATGTCCCCCCTTCCAATGCTAACGAAGAGCGGGATGGATGTGCGAAGTTTAATGGGAGGTTCCATTCCCCCAGCCCGTCTCCTCCTCATCCGGACGCTGAGGTTGTGGGGCATGCTCTCGCTCTCGATGTTACTGCGGTGTGGACGACGTGGAGTACACAAGGACGTGTGTGAGAGCAGTTTTATTAAAGGCCCATTATGGTCCAGCTGGGCAGTGAGCCATGCAAGCTAATGACCAGGTATTGTCAAGTGCTCAGAGGCCCTTGGCTTAGCTCCCTGAATAACAAACTGACTTGCTGCCTTGGGGATGTGAGCCTAAGTACATCAGGACAATGGCTTTTGGTATTCTAATCATGTACATAAAACCTTATTGGATCTAGGTACCATTTGTATTATCATTTAATTAATATATTTCTGTAAATTAACTCCCTTTTTTAATTTTACTTAAATGCCTGCTTTACCCTCATTCTAAGCAAAAATACTCACAAGGCCATGCATTTGAAGAGCTATTTATCTAATACACATCACGCAAAAAAAAAAATCCATGAAAATGAAAATGTTACATCTGTCACATCGTGGTATACTTGGAAGGAAAATTATCGCTCAGAAGCCAACAGACTCAATTGTGCCGTGAACTCTGTCTATTCCCACCATGCTAACAAGGAGTCTTCCACACGGCAAGTGCTCAATATCAGTTTGCTGATTCGAATTGATCTCAGGTGCTACTAACCAAACTCGTCACGAATGTGATTTAAAAAGAAAAAAGATATTTCAGGATCTAAGAAAATTATTTTCCTGATTTCCCTAGACCCTGAGACTTGGAGGCCACTGGCAAAACATCCCTGAAAACAGCCCTGAACTTCTTGGTCCAATTGGAAGGGTCTAAGGAAACTGACAAAGCTATGCCATGCCTAAGTCTTAGCAGAACAAGAAAGCACCCACGAAAGCAGAGACTGCAAAAAACAATGCTGAGCTTTGTGTTAGCTGTCTTCAGGAGGAAGAATGTCTGTGGATCCAGATCTTCCCCCTAGAGTTTGGTGGGTGCATGACAAGCCACACGGGTGGATGTCGGGGCTTCAGCCATTGTCACTGGCTGAGTCTCCAGGGTTCTGGTGAACTCCCTCCGGCCACCCTTGATCAAAGCTGGTTTAAAACAAAATGGTCAAGGCCCGGGTATTCACTCAACAAGGATAGGAACGAAACCCAATGGGGAGGTCTGCTTCTCACTGAAGAAACAGGCCTGTGCATGGAAAATCCCCTGCCACTGTTCAAAGGGGTATTGTGACCTAATAGATTTAGCTGCATGGGTTATTAAAGGCAACTGTAAATGCTGCTTGAAGTCCGCCCCTATGCTTTTCCCACAGCTGATACACACATTAAAATGGAGTAAGTTCACTTTGAGGAAGCCTGGTGCCTGTTCCCATTGCCTCTGATGTGCCATGGGCCAGGATGAGGGGTGCCTCTGTCAATGACTTGCTGCCGAAGCCGCGACCCCAGCAGCACTGGCCTGGAATGGCTTCGAAAGGCCTCGGAGCGGAGGCGTCCTGGACCTCCATGTCGAGACCAACAGTAATGGAATCTGCAGCCAGCCAGAGCGGGAAGCATTTCCTTCTGCTGGCTGCTTGTAACACCTAATGTCACCAGAGAAGCCCTGCTGGAGAGTGAATAATTCGTGTGCTCTCCCTCTGCAGGGTCAGCGACGTAGGTGTCCTGACAGGTCAGACAACAGTGACAGAGACGTGTCTTTAGGGATTAGTGCAAATAAGACCCCTCCTGACAGAATTCAACTCGGCTCATCCCCTATTCTACAACCTGTGTGACCCCAGGGTCAGGCAATAAAGTAAAAAGGCAAAGCTCAGGGTTTAGAAAGCAGCTACGAGGAGTAACGTGCATAGCCTCTTTCACGTCTTCTTTGGATTTTTGAGAGAGACCTTTGGAGGTAAAGAAGAGTTTGAAATTCCGAAATTATGTACAAAATGGGTTTTTGTCAAATAAATCAACCAAGGAAAATAAAACCAGCAAAGAGGGCGCCCCCCCCCCCAACCGAAACGGCTGATTCGGAGACGCATTTCTGTAGCAATGCCTGCGTGTGCATCTGCAGCGCTATCTGGGAGGGCAGGGAGGAGGCTGCAGAGGACGGCAGGGGCTGAGGGGTGCATCCCCGCCTTCGGAGCCACCTCCAGAGCCAGTCCACCAGGTGCACAGAATACGCGGGCTTCTGACTTTGTGAACGCGTCTCATCCTTACACAGAGGTGTTGAGAAGGTGCAGAGGACCACGCAAGGGCAAGATCATCCACTTTGGGGGTAACAAGAGCTGCTTTCACATCTTGCAATGAAACTTCATTCAAATTATTTAACTTCTCTGGGCCCTGGCTGGTGTAGCTCAGTGGATTGAGCGCGGGCTGGGAACCAGACGGTCCCAGTTTGATTCCCAGTCGGGGCGCATGCCTGGGTTGCGGGCTGGGTCCCCAGTGAGGGCCATGTGGGAGGCAACCATACATTGCTGTTTCTCCTTCTCTTTCTCCCTCCCTTCTCCTCTCTCTCTCTCTCTAAATAAATAAATAAATAAAATCTTTAAAAAAAATTATTTAACTTCTCTGGACCTCAGTTTCCTTACTGGTGAAATGGAAGCTATAATAATCAATACTCCAAAGGGGTATGGTAAAGATTAAATAAAGAAATGAATAAAATGCCAGATACATAATAGGATATCACTACAGGAATTAGACAGTATGATAGGACTTTGTCCAGCGGACAAAAGTATGTTGGTAAAACATACTTTAATTACTCGACCTGGCTCCAAAGTGTGTCCATTTTTTAAATAAAATGTACACTCTAAAAAGTAATATAATACTCAAAATTTATATTTTATTTTACATCAAATACACCTCAAGAAAAGGAATTGCCACCAATAAGGATGAACATTTGAAAGTATTCCCAGAACACCTACTATGTGTCAGGCCTTCTACTACAGTCTGGGGATAGGTGAAGGCGGTTCCAGAAGAGGAGTTTCACAAAGGGGCTCCTCCCTGGGACAGGCGTAGGACCGCACAAAGTAACGACTGTCATGGTAGGCCCTCAGCATGAAGGTCTAGGTGGCTAGCGTTCCCATTGCGGAGGGGGTAGGGAGCGGGTGAAGGAGAGCCCAGCACAGCCTGCCTCACTGGGGCCGGCAGAAACACGGTGAGGGGTAGCCCTAAGACCCTTGCGTCTGGCCACAGCTCTACCAGTGTCCCACCTGGGCTTCCGGAACACTGGAGTCACCGGTGACACTGCTTGCGCACACGACCAGCGTTTCAGCATGGGCTCCGGCCAGGCACAGTGGGAGGTGCCAGCGACGCTGTGCTGGGCACGAACACGTGGCTCTCATCTCAGGGGCTTCCAGTCGAATGAGGGAACGCATGTCAGGGCACTACAGAACGCGTAAGCACAGACTGAGGTGGGCAGCGGCTCCGGGTCCTATGAGAACATGTGAGGGAGGAACTGAATAGCCCGGAGAGGCACAGAAGCCTCCTCGGAGGAAGTGGCCCTGTTGCTGTGGGCTGAATGATGAATGACGATTCCTAGGTGAGGAAGGAGGGAAAGGAGCAGAGGGAGGGGCAGAGGGAGGATGGAGAGAGAGATGAGGCCAGACTCTATGGGGCCCTGAGGCCCAGGACAAGGAACTGAAGTGGATTTTAAGGGCCGAAGAAAGCCAAGGAAGGATTTAAAGGCTGGTCTGTCTTTGAGAAGCTCGCTCTGGCTTGCTCTGGTGTGCAGAACACTTTCCCAGGGGGCACACAGCAGGCAGGTAAGAGAGGAGGTCTGAGGCCCTTTAAGCAAGAGATGATGATAGCATGCATGAGTTCAGTGGCAGTGGGGATGGAGACACTGGGAGAAGCGGGAGGCCAGCATTAGAAGACAGCCCCCACCCGCCTCCCTCCCGGCTCTGCACTCCGGGTGCCATCTCTGTCACCCACTGAATACAGCAAGGTGGATGTGGAATCCCCTCTCATGTCAGCTGATCACTTACAGCTGAGAAGCAGGGGCTCTGGTGGTGCAAGGCTGGGTAAACCCAAGAGCTCGTATGGGCTGGACTAAAGATAAGCTCAGTGGTTGGGCCCCAGTGGGGGACAACCGGTCACTGGGTATGCCTCTGGGAGACAGAATGAACTCTCCTGAGCACCTGCTTTCTCCCTGTCTTGTCCCCCACCTTTAGAATGGAAAATGAAGTGGCCTTATAACTACTTCCCCCCTACTTGGTCGCCAGAACAAAACCAAAGTCCCACAGAGACCGGGAGTACCTGCTTTGGTCTAACCTTCGGTCCCAGGTGCCAGCCCCTGCTCTGTGGCACTGGAACCCAAGGACGCGCCCTCGCTGAGGTTTGGTGACCTGCTCTGTGACTGCTGATCATGAGTCTGGCCTCGCAGGACAGCTCAGAGGATAGATCATGCGATGTCTGTAAGGCACCAAGCACCGTGTCTGATCGAGGAGGTGTTTAGTACAGGTTGGTGCCCCTCATTATTGCAAAGGAAGGTGAAGGCCAAAATAAAAAACGCCAGCCCATTATCCTCAGTCCCTTTTCTCACTTTGTCACAACCTGCAGAGGTGGCAATGTTGGGTCTCGGGATGCGCAAAGACTCAAGTAAGATTCATTTTCATCTTTTGCTGAGATCTAGGACTAGGCTTCTCTCTGACATCTTACAGCGTGGGTGCTGAAGGGGGAATTGTAACGCGGCGAGACCAGGGGGTGCCTGATGAGATGGGCACGGAGACTGGAGGAGGGGCCGTTGCCTTATCTAAACTCCCCACAGCCCTTCGCATCCTTCGGTCCTGTCACCACAGCCCCCACCCCACCAAAACTGGGGGCCCGCTTGGGTCCCAGGCAACAGAACATCTACCACACAGGTAGCAAACACAAGGCCCACGGGCCGAATCCGGCCCTCCATTTTGTTTTATCCGGCCAGGCACCTTGTTTCTCCCTGGCGGCAGCGCCGAGCTCTTGCTTAACTGTTAAGGAGTAGTCAGCTTTATACAGTCCTAAAGTTACTTTCGGCCCTTTGAAGGCAACCACGAGGCTGATGTGGCCCCCGGTGAAAGTGAGTTTGACAGCCCTGCCCTACAAGATCACAGGTGAACAGTAACCAGGGGAGCCTGGGGAAGCTGGAATGTTGCTTGGGGCACAGGATGTACATTCTTGGGCATTTACAAGTTAGCAAATAGCTGAAGAGTCCACCTTCAAATTTATACTTGCTCCTATTCTTGGAAGAGATGTTCATATATTAAATTACGTCACTTAAATCTGATCATGAGGATGGTTAAAACGATGTAATTAACAGTGAATGTGTATTAACCAGTTACTTTGCTTTTGTGTTGGGTGCTTTGCTGGACATGAGGAATGCATTATTTCACTGGATCCTCAACAGCTCCGGAGCAGGTACGTGCCGCCCCTTTTCGCATATGAGAGGTTAAGGCGCTTGCCTGCTGCTGCCCGGCTGGCCAGTGGAGAAGCCGAGGGTCCAGGGAGGCAGCCTGAGGACACGGTCTGGGCTCCTAGTCACTAAATTCATCTCCCAGGGAAACCAGCATTTTAGCAACACCGCTCGGGCAGCCCTCTCCACGGCCTCCTACAAAGGGCCGCATCGCAACGTGACCTCATTTGATCCCACAGAAACAATGTTGCAGAGTGCGCCCAGGCTCCCGACAGGGGCCCAATGGCATACTTGTCGAGAAGTGACAATTGCCCTGAATGAATTCTAGGTGGTACATTTGCACACTGTACAGTGGCAAGTTCTCCGGCATGCACATATATCGCATAAATAAAGCAGGAGAAGCACCAGTCACATGCACTGAATTATATTTTACCTATTTAGGTGCTCCTGGGAGAAGAGCCTGGCGGGGCTGAGGGGGTCTATGGGACTTTGGGGAAACACCTGGAAGAATCTTGGGGAGAGGGTCTGAGGCCAAGAGCCTGAAAGAGCCCCCGAGGGAGGGGCACTGCCATTTAAGAGAGATTTCCTAAGTGACAGACATAGGAGGACGTGCTCTGGAAAGACCAAAGGTGCCAGGGAGTAAGATTACTGGGTGACGGACGTGGGGACCACCACACAGAAGTTCTCTGAGTCATGACACGGGGCCTCCTGACGCCCCACAAAGCCAAGGGTCCTGGAACTATTCTTTTAACATACATTTGTTTAGCACATGCATCTCCCTACCACACTTACACCTCCAAGATACATTGTTTAACATCTTACATTTCCTGTGTGCTGGTTTGGTGCTGTTGGGTCTCCAGGCCCCCAGAACAAAGCAGCGCACTCAAAACATAAAGTGGAAAAGAAAAGGCAAGAAAATGAAAGCAACCTGGAAAGCCTTCATTCACCACTCCAGCGCTCCCAGGGATCTTCTTCGTTAGAACCTTAATTATGGAAATTCTCATTTGTATTACATGATTTATTTAAAACCCTGTCTTTCCAAGAGAATAAAATCCAGGTTTTGAAGCACCTCTCAAAACAATTTATTCTTTTCCACTGACTAACTGCTTTGGCTGGGAATCATGAATTTATAGTATATTATGCCAAAGCAAAACACTCTAATAACTTAATCAAACGTTTAAAATCCAGCTCACAGCCATGTAATATACAGAAGCAGTTCTTTCAGCTCTCACGTTAAAGGTCAATTACCATTTTTATTCCAAACCTCCACGTCTTGAGGAAGCCACACACACACACTCACACACACGCACACATGCACGCATGCACCCAATGAGAGAGGCATAAGCATTCTGAGATCCAAAGTTGGTTGACATGTTCTCAGGCTTAAAGCCATTCTCCTTATCTCCTTGAAATGACAAAATCGATCCTGCAAATATTCTTTAATTTCTATCCAAAAAAATGATATAAAGAGAATTAGAAAAATGAACCTAAAGAGTGAGTTCTAAATGCAGGGGACGAACTGGGCCCAACTCCTAACTGGCCATGGGGCTGTGTTCCCCCTGGAATAGTGATGTAGGAATATTCGTGGTGATTTGCATCGTTCTGTTCGCCTGTTATAGTAGGTTTGCAGATATATACTTTCTGACTTTGCCCTTGCTCCTATCAAACAGAAAATACTAGAGGTTTGTTTTTCTAATGAAAAAAAAAAAACACCCCACAAAAAACAGCTTTGACAACATGTGATGGGAGAACGAGGCCTGCAAGGCAGTTTGGTGTGCATGTGGCCTAGGAGATGGAAGGAGCCAGTGGGTAAAGGCGCAGTCACTTGGCCGGCACGGCCAAATACACTGCCCTGCTCTTCTCACTCGTGGCCACTGCTCCCTAAAGCAGTGGGCGGGAGGACGGCCGAGTACAGAGAGAGGACTGCGGTCCTGGGGCGGCGCTTCACAGGAACGTCCCACAAGAGCCCCAGGAAGTGGGGAGAAGGAGCCACATTTGCATTCAGCTCCAAGTGCACAGAAGGGTGGGCAGTCTGCGAAAACGAAAGGGGGGGGGACGGTGAGACGTGTACAGTGCAGAAGCCCTACCCCCCCGTTCTGCTCAATGAGCCTGTGCTCCCAAATGACAAGACGAGTGAAAGGTGTGAACCTGCTCTTCCCTCTGTCTCAGCCCTCCTGCCCTGCTCACGGGGAGCATCCTGTTGACGGGATTCCAGTGTCCATGGCACTTTTCGGTAGAAAAGGGTCCCCGCAGGTCTTGTTTATGGGAGACAGAATCATCAGTCATGTTGAATAGTTTCCATTTTTACCATTCGTGCCCACATTTGAAACAAGCCTCTGCTTAAAAGGCGACTCGACTCCACAATGTTTATCCCCGTTTAACAGATGGTACTCAGAGCTAGTAAGAAAGTTGCCCAAGGTCTCATGGCTGGTAAGTGAAATGAGATTTCCCAAGGTTCAAATCCAGGCCTATCCTAACTCTGGAGTCCATGTTCTTAATATTCAAGAGCCACACAGTCACTCTAAGTAAATTAACAGATCAAAGGGCCAGTGGAAACTTCTAGAGAGTGGCCCTTGCTATTCTTGCCTCCTTCCTGAATACTCCCTGTCTCAGAGATTCTCCAGGAACACGTAGCCGTCTTTTTTTCCCCCTAGTTCTGTTGAAGGGGTAGCAGTGAAATGCTTCTGAGCATTTACTACGAGCCAGACACCATCCTAGATTCTCCTCGTGTATGCTATTTAGTTTTCCCAACAACCCCATGAGCTAGATATACAGATGCTTTATAGATGAGGCAACTGAAGCTGAGAGAGGTTCACCAATTCAACCCACCGGTAAGTGTGGGTCACGATGTAAGAGCTCATGTTCCTTCCTACTCTGCTATGCTTTCTTCTCCTTGCTCTGGCTAAATTCCTGCCGTCACCAGATGCACAGTCCCGAGTTTAGTTCTCCAAAGAGGGAGACGGCTCTGTCTTCCACTACAGGACAGTTTGGAGGTTTTAGGTTTACGTCTTCCATAACTTCCTCTTCGTCTGCCTTAGTCCTTTTTACGCAACCACTGCAGAAAGAACTTCGTGGGAGGGAGTGAACCAGGCCGGTCTATGGCTGCAGTCTATGCCCTGCCTGCGTCTTCAAAAATCTTCTCCAGCTTTTCTTTTTCTCCAGCTTTTCTTTTTCCCTAGTTGTACGGCTTCCTTTCAGTCTGTCTTATAATTCTTGAGGAACCAGTGGAAAATATATTCCCAGATAGAAGTTATGTTTTTTTAAAAATATAAGGAATAATAACATAAACCAATCAAAAATCTGTCAGCAGTGGTGTTTCCAGTGTGGCAGCTTATGCCCCCACACAGACACTGGGGTTTTTATCATGGACTTAGAGTAATTTCAGTGTAGACACCGCAGGCGATAAATTTCACAAAGAAAACACTGTCCATAATTCTGAGTTAATAACAATGGTCAGGCTTTGATGTTGATACAAATGGGGCCGAATGAAGAAAAAGCCACATTCATGGGCCGCTGGAGGGTCTGGCCTCCAAATGATCCGCTCAAGGAACAGAACCCATGTTAGTGCCGGCGGGACAAGCAGGGTTCTGTGTACCGAGGAACAAAATCACCCTTGCAATAACTTAAAAATATATATAGAGAGAGATTTGCCGCACATATGCATTTAAATATATAATATAATTACTTACTTTACATCTAATTAAAGGGTAAATGTGAACTGCGGTCACAGCTAAGGACACCATTGCGTTCTGCTTTTTGGAAGCACTGAGCTAACGCCAAGGCAGCTCAGTCCCACAGACGCTGTATCCTGCACGAACGTTCCACGGACGGCAGGTCCCCCTCCAGCCCGTTTCCTTGTCTGCAAACTGAGGACATTGGATGATGCAGTACTTCACTCTCTTTCAGCCCCTGCTGGTGGGTCCCTCAATTCTGACTAGTTCTGAATTCAAATCCCAGCATGGCAAGTTACTTAAACTTTCTGAGCTTCAGTTTTTGTTTTTGTTGTTTTTCTCCCCCTCTGTGAAAAGGACACATGGAGGACACAAAATAACTTTAAAAATATATAAAAAAAGAATTTTGATGAAAAATATTCAAACATATAGAAAAGGAAAGATGTGTTTTGAGCATTCCTATGTTCACCACTCAGATTTGACAACTGCTTTCATTTTGCTTTTGCTTTTTCTTTCTTTTCCTTTCCTTTCTTGTTCTTTCTTTCTCCCTCCCTCCCTCCCTCTCCCTCTCCTTGTTCATTTGTTCCTTCCTTCCAGAGAACCATTTCAAAGGAAATTATAGATACCAGGACATTTGATCTCTAAATACTTCAGCATTCCTTAAGGAGGTTCACTTAACTACAGTGCCATTATCACACTTAGCAAAATTACTAATTTCTTAACATTATCTGATTTCCAGTCCACTTTCATATCTTTCCATTTGCCCCCAAATTTTATTTTATACATTCATTTCTTTAGACCAGGTTTCAGTTAAGAGCCATGCATTGAATCTGGGGGCTGTATCTACCTCTAAAGTCTCTTTTTCAAATAAATTCTTTTTTGAAGTGTAATATATACAGAAAAATACACAAATCAACATTGTACAACTTGAAGCATCCTGCACTCCATGAACAGATCCACAAGCCTCCACCCATATCTAGAAACAGATGGCAATACCCCTCAAAAATTCCTTAATTCCACCTTCTATTGACAGCCCTCCAATGATAAATACGACCCTGCCTTTTAAAGTAATTGATCAGGTCAGCCTGTTTTGAAGATTATACGAGCGGAACTGGGTTTGTGGGGCTTTTGTTGCTCATTGTGTTCCTGAGATTTATCATGTTGTTACGTGTAGCAGTTTGTTTCGTGTTGTTTTCATTTCCAAAAGTTTTTTTCTCATGTTGACGAGCGAGCGTTTGGCTTGTTTGCAGTGTGGGGCTACCGCAAACGGTGCTGCTGGGAACAATCTGTGTACGCCTCTTTGTGGGGTGCAGAGCCGGGAGAGGAATGGCTGGGTCACGGGGGGTGTGTGTGCTCAGCTCCAGTCGACTCCGCCAAAGAGTTTTCCAGACCAACTGTGTGAACAAGTCCCGCAGGAGTGTCTGATAAACGTAGTTTGTTTCCCATCGTCATCAACACATGCTAGGTTATAGCCATTCTGATGGGAATGTGGTGAAGCCACCGTCGTTTTATTTTACATTTCCCTGAAGACTGATGTCACACGGAGCACCTTTTCACGTGATCATCGGTCATCTGGATGGCCTCTTTCATAAACTGCCTGTTCAAAACTCTTAGCCACTTTTCTACTAGGACATTTGTCTTTTTCTTATCGATCTGTAAGAGTTCTATATATGTATATTCTCCACACAAGCCCGCCGTCAGTTACAGGCACTGCCAATATGTTCACCCACTCTGTGACATGCTTTTTCACTCATTTGATGTATTTTGATGAATAAAAGTTACTTATTTTAATGTATTCCAAGTTATTTTTTTTCTTAATGCCTTCTGTATCTTGCTTAAGAAATATCAACTACCTCAAAACCATGAAGATATTTTGTTATTTCCTATAAGCTATTATTTTATCTGTCATGTGTAAATCTACACTCCACTTATAACTGCTTTTGTGAATGGTTGGTGGTAGCGGGCAAGGTCATCTACCTTCCACATGCATATCCATTACTCCACTGCAGTCTGGTCAACAGATCGGCCATTCCAAGCCGCTCCACACTGCCACCATGGTACAAATCATGTTCTTCTCTATCTAGGTCTTCGAGACTATCTTGGTTCTTCTTAACCATCTGCATTCCCATATAAACTCGAGAATCACCTTCATTTCTACAACAACCTGCTAACAGTTTGAGTGGGATGTCGCTGAATCTGTGTATCAATTTGGAGAGAGCTGACATCTTTGAGATACTGAGTCGTCCATGCCATGAACGCTCCGCATCTCCGTAGACGCGTATTTGAGTCATCTCTCATCCCTCCCAGCGGTGTCTGTCGTTTTCCGTGGTGAGGTCTTGCACCTCTTTCCTTCGCCATAGTCCTGGGAAGCTGATATTTTTGGTGTGACTGTAAACATCACTTTAAGAAAATTCCTAATTGCTTGTCACTGGTATAGAGAAGCTTTTTTGATTTTTTGTTTGTTTGTTTACTGACCTTGTGTCCAGCAGCCTTGGGAATTCACTTAGGGATCCTGATAACTTATCTGTAGAGTATTTTGTATTTTCTGTGTACTTAATCATGTAGTCTGTAAATGATATCTTTCTTCTATTCCAAACCTTATACCTATTCTTTCACCTTTTTTCCTCCCTCCCTTCCTTCTTTCCTTCCTTTCTTTTTGGTCATTGCAGGACCGTCTAATACAATGTTGAACAGAAGCCCCAACACCAGGCACCTCATAAGAGGAACATTTTCAATATTTCACCATTAACTATGATGTTTGTTCTAGGTTTTATGTGAAGAAGCTCTATTTTGTTCTTAATACTTTAAATCACAGGTGGCAAACACAAGGCCGACGGGCTGAATCCAGCCCTCCACCTTGTTTTATCTGGCCCTCCACCTTGTTTCTATCCGGCGGCAGCGCTGAGCCCCTTGCTCCTAGTTAAGGAGTAGTTACATTTATACAGTCCTAAAATTACATTCGGCCTTTTGAAGGCAGCAGTGAGGCTGATGTGGCCCTTCATGAAAATGAGTTTGCACCCCTGCTTTAAATGCTTTTAAATCATGAATTAGCGTTGTATTAAACACTTTTTCTTTATTTATAGAGATGAAAAGACTTCCCCATTTATTCTGTTGATGGGATGAATTACATTGTTATGTTTCAAATGACAGAAGTTTATGCCCTATTCCTGTCCTAGCCATATGCATGCTAGCAGGGACCCAGCACCCTCCAATACAGAGTTTCTGCACCCTTTACGCTTTTATTTTTTTATCTTAAAGATTTTATTTTTTTATTTATTTTTAGAGGGGGGGGAGGGAGACAGAGAGGGAGAGAAACAGCAATGTACGGTTGCCTCCCACATGGCCCTCACGGGGACCTGGCCCGCAACCCAGGCATGTGCCCTGACTGGGAATCGAACCGGGACCCTCTGGTTCCCAGCCCATGCTCAATCCACTGAGCTACACCAGCCAGGGCTCCCTTTACGCTTTTAGAGTCCTGTCAGTTCAGCCAGCTTAGGGCAAGGGAGCAAGCGTGGAGCGTCGTGGAGAGCCCCGTCCTTCTCCCACTCTCTGTACGGCATTCCAAACTCAGTCACAGGCCCCCTCCTACCTTCCAGGGAGTTCGGAAGGTGCAGATTATCTCTGTCCTCATGCCAAAGGCTCCCCACGCTTTGGGCTGTGTGACACTTGTTCTTGGGGAGGTGCCCCAGGGACCACGATGCCCAAGTTGTTCATCATAGTCTGTTGTCTTTATCCCTGAATATATGTATGGCTCTGGTTCGCATTTTATTTGTGAGAAGTTTATTTTCTTAAAAAGTTATTCAATTGTATTCTGGCTTTGGTGTCAAAAGTAGCCTGGAAATCTAATGTTCTTTTCATTTTATGTGTCTGATGGATGAATGCTTAAGGGTTTTTTTCCCTTTAAAAGCCAATAGTTTTATTAGACTATGTTTTGATTTTGTACCTTCAGGGTCTATTTTTCCAAGCATTCAGTGTCCTTTCAATATGTAACTTCAAATCATCTTTTATTTCAGGAAATTTTCATCACTATTAGCTTTGTTCCATCGCTTTAGTTTTCCTCCTCAGAGAGTCACATATAAGTTCTTTGACCGATTTCCATATCTATTACTTATTCGTGAATCCTTTTTACCTGGATATTAATTTCTCATTGATTTTAAAATATACCACATGCCATTTTCCATTTCTCTTAAAGCATTATCCATTATATTTATTTGCTCTGGAATCCCACCTAGATTAGTATGTATGTATGTATGTATTTTGGCGTGAAGCAGCAACATTTAGTTTGCCCATGAATCTGTAATTCAAGCAGGGTTTGGCACAATCACTTTTTTAAAAAAAAACTTTCTATCTTAGAATAGATTTAGATGTGCATAAAAGTTGGGAAGATGGTGCAGAGTGATGTCCTACAGCCCACACCCACTGTCGCCATTATTAACATCTTACACTAGTATAGCCTAGCATGGTATAATGCATTTGCCACAGCAAACCCAGACTTTATTTGGGTTCCTTTGGTTTTTAACCTGCGTCTCTCTTCTGTTTTAGGACGCCATCCAGAACGGCACATTATATTTCGTCATTGTGTCTCCTTACGCTCCTTTCGGCCGTGACAGTTTGCGACTTTCCTTGTTTTTGATGAGCTAGGCAGTATTGAGGGGAGCTATCGGGTGTTTTTCAGGCCATTGGGATCTGTCTGATATTTTTCTTATTAGACTGGAGTTATAGATTTTTGAGATGAAGATCACGGATGTAAACGGCTATTTTCATTAAATCATATCAGAGATACAAATTTTCAACATGACATCATGTTTAATATTGGCCTTCGTCACCTGGCTGAAGTAGTGTGTGTCCTATTTGTTCAATACAATTCCCACCCATCCCTTTTCTTTTTAAACGCAAGGAGGAAGTCGTTATGCAAAGCCTGCAGGCGTCTAAGGATTAGGGAGTTACGCTCCACCTCCCTGAGGGCAGAACATCTACATAAATTACTTAGAATTCTTCTGCATGGGAGATTTCTCATCTCCCCACTTAGTTATTTATTCAGTTATTTATTTATATCAGTATGGACTCAAAGATATATATATATATATTTTAAGATATTTATTTATTTATTGGAGAGGGGAAGGGAGAAAGAAAGAGAGGGAGGGAAACATCAATGTGTGGTTGCCTCTCATGTGGCCCCCTACTGGGAACCTGGCCCACAACCCAGGCCTGTGCCCTGACTGGGAATCGAACCAGAGACCTTTTGATTCACAGGTTGGCACTCAATCCACTGAGCCACACCAGCCAGGGCTGGATTTGTGGATATATATATTTTATACTTTGGTTATAATCCAATTTATTTATTTTGTGGCCCAAAATGTTCTAGCTTTGGCATTAGGGGTTTTGTCAGTTTGCTCCTAAGCCCTCATAAGTGTGGGTTGTCTGGAGGCTTAGTGGGGTTTGATTTGTTTGTTTGTTTTGTTTTTTTGGTTTTTGAGCACTTTCTTTCTGGCACAAAGTTCTCATGCCCCAGCCAATTTCTCTAAGATGCCTTACCTCCTTTTTATTGAAGGATAGTGTGAGAAACCAGTCTGGGCACTAGGATGCTCATTGCTACTGCAGCATTATTTCTTCTAGGCCCTCATGCTGACAGAGCAAGAAAATATCTGCTTGTGTGCAAACCTACGTATGTATATTCACACATCGATAGATGTTTACATGTATAAATCCATCTATATTAACTGAAAGTATCACATAGTAGGCTGGATGTTTGTTTGTACTGATGTCCCAACTCTAATCCATCACCACAGGGACATTAGCGCGCTCTCCACTGTTGTCTGTAGCCACCATTTCCACAGGGAGGAACCTGTCCCCACCATCCACCACCTGCTGTTCAGCTGCGATCTCAGAACCAGAGTGCCGCACTTACGTGCTGTTCCTCCTGCGCTGTGTCTTGCAGGCTCCTCTCTGTTCCACATCTACCTTTTCCCTCATCACCTTCCATGAGGTTGACTCACACCGCCATCACAGTCTGCATTCCTTCTTGGGATCCTCCAATTTCCAAAAGAGTTTAAAAGTTTGCACGCATTAAGGTTCACTCTTTGCATTGTAAAATTCTGTAGGTTTTGATAAATGCATACATCATACACCTGCCATTTCAGGTTTCCATGGCCTAGTTTCACCATGCTAAGCCCATCCTCTCCCCTGCTTCACCCATTCAACACTCCTCCCCCCTCCTTCCTCAAACTCTGAGCGACTGCTGATCTGGATTATATGAGGTTCTGTTTAGCTCTGTAAGAAACTGCTGAACTGTCTTCCAAAGTGGCTGTACTATTTTGCATTATTAAACAGTACTAAATGAGAGTTACTCTGTTTCCTCATCACCAAGTGGTAATGTCAGCTTTGAGCATTTTAGCCATTCTAATAGGTGTGCAGTGGTATCTCATTGTTGTTTAATTTGCATAACACAAATGGAAAATGACATTGAGAATTTTTTCATACACTTATTTGCCATTTACATCTTCTTTGGTGCAGTGCTTGTTTAAATCTTTTGTCCGTTTTGTTTTTTTTTTCTTCTGGAGGCTAGGGTGGTTTGATTTCTTACTGTTGAATTTTGTAATTTCTTTGTATACAATTCCTTTACTAGATTTGTTTTGCACAAATTTTCTTCCAGTCTGTAGCTCGTCTTTTCATTCTCCTGAAAGTGCCTTTTGCAAAGCAGAAGTTTTTAATTTTAATGAAGTTCAATTTATTATTTTTCTTTCATGGCTCATGTTTTTAGTATTATAGCAAAAAACTCACCCCCAAATTGAAGGTTGTGTAGATTTTTCTCTTATATCTTCTTCTAGAAGTCATACAATTTTACATTTTAAGACTATGATCCATTTTGAATTTAATTTTGTACAAGAAATAAAGTTTCAAATTTTTTTTACAAATGAACATCAAATTGTCCAGCATCATTTATGAAAAGACTGTTTTCTCCTTTGAATTGTCATTGTGTTATCTTTGCACCTCTGTTAAAAATCAGTTGACTACATTCGAATGGGTCCATTTTGGGGTTATCTACTGCGTCCCACTCATTTATACATCCCTTATCTCACCAGCACGGTGCTGCCCTGGCCACTGTAGGCTGATAGTAGGTCTGAAATTTGATAGCATAACTCTTCCAAGTCTGTTCTTCTTTGGTGTTGTATAGGCAGTATTTATTTTGACATGATTTCTTCTATTTCTAAATTATTTCTTGAGTTCTTCACTCACCCTTTCAAATTCTACTTTTTTCTAATCATTTCTGACTCTTCCCAATTCATACTTTGTGTTGCTCTTTTATGGTTTATATGATCTCAAATTTGTGTAGTTTTGTACTCTTCTACTACAGGTTTCATCTGTTTTGTAGTGCCTCTTTCTCGCATATTTTCATTGTTCTATGGAGATTATTATGTTTCTTATTCTTTATTTTTCTTACAAAAAACTTTGTATGAGTATCAATCATAATCCTCTTGGTTGTTTATTTCCTCAATAAAAGAAATTCCTTCTAGTTTTATGAGGGAGGGGTAGAAAGTGATAGCTTTTTACCTTCAAGAGCCAAGAGCTCATTCTTGGCTTTTCTTGCAAACTAATGAAAAACATAGCCTTGTATTTTCTAATTTATGACCCTTCCGGTGATTTCTAACACTTTCATCAAGAAGTTTTCTTATTTCTACTATTTTTTTTTTGTTCTGATCAACTACTCCCAGAAGTTTCTTAACAATGCTAGGCCTTTCTTTGAAAAAGAGCCTTGTATTTGTTAGTTTGAAGAGTTTATAGGGCCCAGAATATTCAAGTACTGACAGTCCTCATCATATCACCATGCCTTTGTACTTACTAGGAACTGGGTCCAATCATCTCCCTTCCAATTGGGTGGCTTTTCTCAGACTTCCAGGGAGCCCGTATCGGTAATCTAAGTGATCTCCTGTTTTCGGAGTCTTACGAGTTTCAGTTGCCTTTCCTCCGCTTTTCCCTACACAGATGAGATCACACGACGGTCCTGTAACCTCGCATTGTGCTCCCCAACCTGCTTCTGGTGGGGGTGGGGTTTGCTGGGACCCTTCGTCAGCTAGCTTTAGTGCGGGTGTTGTCTGTGTCTTTGGTTTTGCTGTCCTAGTGGCTCAGTGTATTTTCATTTGGGAAGGAGGAATTTCAAATATTAAACCAACTTTGTCTTCTTCAAATAAGCCAAGTTGGTTGCAGTACATCATTTTAATGTATCACCAAACTCATTTTGCTAATATTTTGTTAGGAAATCTGTAAAAATATTTATGAAATATGTTGGTTTATATTTCTTTCTTGAAATGTCCTTGTTGAGTTTTGTTATAAGAGTTATGCCATTGAAATAACAAATATCCACTGTTTATAAAGAGTTTATGTTAAATTGATATTTACTTCTTAAAATTTAGGTAGAATTTATTGGTGAAGGCATCTGAGCCTAGATGTTCTTGGTGAAATATTTTAATTATTTAATTTCTTTACTAGATATAAAACTATGTAGACTTTCTATCCTCTCTTGCTTTAATTTTCAATTTCACTTAATCTTTAACATCACTGAAATGAAGGTGTCCAAAATTTGATCTAATTGTCACTTTGATGTTTATAAAATCCAGAGTTGTGTTCACCTTGTATCCCTTACATTAGTAATTCAGTCTTCTTTCTTTTTGGTTTCTCATCAGTCTTGTCAGTTTTTATTATTTTATTATTTCAAAAATAAAAGTTTGACTTTTCAGAGTTTTTCTAATATAAATATACATTTATATTTCATATATTTCTGTTTTTACTAATTTCCTTTTTTCTACTTTGTTCTTTCTCTAGCTTAAGATACATACTTTCATCAAGATTTCAGCCTTACTTTTTTAATTTATACTATACATAATGTATATCATAAAATGAATAGTAGAGCTAAAAGGCCATATATTTTCCTCTGAATGTGGCTTTGACTATAACCCACACATTGTGACATATTGTATGTTTGTTAACATTCAGAAAAATATAACTTTGAATTTCTGCTGTGATATATTCTGTGACTCAGAGGTTACTTAGAAGTATATTACTCAATTTCCAAACATTTAAAAATTTTCTATTTGTCATTTTCTCAATGACTTCTTGAAAATAATTCATGATTTCAAACCTCTGGCATTTATCGAGACCCGCTTTCAAGACCAGCATTTGATAAAAGTTTCATATGCATTTGAAAAGAATGTTTCTTCTACAGCTGGCTGCTTTTGTCAAAATTTGCTTTATGTAGGTCTTTACCCCTTTATCATTACGAAATATTCCTCTTTATCTCCAATAACATTGCTTGTTTTAAAGGTGATAACTTTATCTATTGTTAATAGAGCCATGCCAACCATGTGTGGTGCCTTTCGTGACATTCTTTTTAAAGGGACCAGGGCAGTGATGTTATAAAATGTCCCACCTACAGGATTTGTTTCCTCTCAATTTCATTTAACTTGTCCCTCTACCCTGCCCACTTCCTGGAAACCAAACCTGAGATCTCGCTAAAGTAGATTCAGGGTGAACACACTTAGCAGCAATCCTTCACAAGCAGTGCTCTGACGTTCCATGTCGTCACATTGGGGACATGGTAATTCTAGTCTCTTACTATCAAAGGATGGATCAAACGAGAAGACATGTGTCAAGCACCCAAGAGGCTGTCTGACACTCACAGGTGAAGAGCAGAGTTCCACAGCCTTCACTCTGTTGACACTTTGGACTGGACAGTTCACCGCTGTGAGCACCGTCCTGTGCATCGTAGGACGCTGAGCGATGTTCTTGACCTCTACCCATTACAGGCCAGCAGCCCCCTCCAGTTGTAACAACCAAAAATGTCTCCAGACAATGTCAAGGGTCCTCTGGAGGGAAAACTGGTACCAATTCAGAACCACTGGTAAAAACCAAAGCTGGTATTAAAAAAGTATTTGATAAATATTCCATAAGGACTTACTATGATGCCTTATGCTAGGCTTTGAGATTAAGAGCTAAATGGAACATGATTGCTGACCTCAATACACTCAGAGTTTTGGGGAAAGACAGGCGGATGGGGAAATAAAACATGGTGTGGTAAGTGCTGCAATGGGACAATCATGTGCCATGAGAGGAAGGGCACCCGACTGAGTCCAGAGCAGGGATTCCTTCATGGAAGAATAGAGACTTCTGAGTTAAGGCCTACAGGACAGAATGTCTTCCTTTACCATTAAAGCTCAAGAGATCAAACCAATAATGACCATTGTGAATGAAAATGAACAAACAAGAAGCAAATGATCAAAACTCATGTAATTTCCAGGCTGTATTGCAGAATACGACCAATAAAGATGAACCTACTATCAAATATACAGACACAGATCTGGTGTCAGGAGTGAGAGCTAGAGCAGCCCCATCAGCCATCTGCTCCTTCAGTTGTTAACAGTAAATATTGGTTTGGCCAAAAAGTACGGTTAGTTCTTTCCTAAAAAAGACATTTTTCATTTTCACAAATAACTTTATTGACTTGGATATTTTGAGTATCTTGGCTATCTTCCACATGGTAGAACATTGACTGTTCTCAGTTAATGTCTCATTTTGATCGCTATCAACTTCAACTGATCTACCTGCCTGTGGAGCATCATCTGGCGAGAAATCTTCAGCACAAAACTTTGCAAAGCACCTTTGACACGTTCGATCAGCCACAGCACCTTCTCCATATATTGCCCAAATCTTATTTTGCATTTCAGTTGTGTTTTTACTTTTTTTGAAATAATATGCCAAAAATGTGTATTTTCTCCCATCTTTAATATTAAAATAGCTACACAAAAATTCACCAATTTTGATAAGTTTTTTTAAATGCACACTGATATGACAGCTGTCACAATACAATCTAACAAAATTGTTTCAAATGAAGTTAAAGACAACTAAGGGTTACTAGAGCCATCTTACAGACAAAACCAAACGAACTTTTGACCAACCTAATACTTTGTATTTTCCCATTCTATAGCTCCCAGTCCTTTTGGGGGACAGACTGACTAACTAATTCCAGATTAACACCAGTCAGGATAATGTCACACACTCCCTCTTGTTGACACTGAAAGGCCTTAAATGAGGTGTGTACCCAGCTGTGCACACCAGTCAGCTACCCATATTTCTGTTCTTCTTCCTGACCAAGGGATTTTTCAGTTTGCTTGCAATGTAAGTCAGTGACTGATTAACTGTTCACTAAGCCTGTTTCCTCTGGTATCTGGGCATAGCACTCAACTATCTTTCCCCAACCCCCACTGAGTGCTAGCCCGAGATATGTAAGAGTGGGAGCGACATATTCTCCTCCTGTGTCTTGCCCACGAAAACCTCCCATGTGCAATCCTTCATGCTGTTTTCCCTTCTACTGGCTTGATACAGACAAACATTGGTACTTTAAAAGGTAAGATTTGGAGATAGCAGAGCTTAGGAGGAGCAGGAACCCACGTTTCTGAGAATCCCCTTGGAGAACAGAGACCCGGCAGCCAGGAATGCCCTTACTGGGTTTGATATGAATAAGAAGCAAACTTCCACCGGGTTAAGCCATGAGATTTGAGGGTTTATCTAGTTCCAGAGCTAGCCTTGCCCTCCTAATGAGGCAAAGTAGAGAAAGAGACAGGTTCGCCCTGCAAGCGCCATCTCCTCAGTCCCCCGGACACATGCGGAGTCTCAGCCATGATCACCAAGCCAAGGCAAAGCGCCTTTGCCAGAACACTTCGCTGACCCGCCCTGGAGTCACAGGGGTGTGGAGGAGGCCATTCGCAGGGCCCTTGCTGCCGGTCGCACGTCAGCTGGCGTCTGCAGCACGGAAGCACGAAAGGGTGCGGGCTTTGATGCGGGACAGATGTGGCTCCGAATCGTGGCCCCCCCTGACAACTCTTTGGCTCCATCTCCCTGGGCCTCTGTTTCTTCTTCTGCAAAATGAGGGTAATAACACCTCACAGGAATTTTGTGGGGATAAAATAACAGCATATAGAACACTGGCACAGTTCCTAGCATATCCAAGGTACTCAATTAATTCCCTTCCAACAACCATGAAATTAATGAATTGGAAACGTATTTACCCTTCTAATCAGAGCACTAAGCAAGAGGCGGCCTTTTCACTAAGGACTGTATTATTTATCCTTCCATAGAAATGTCGAGTATTTCATAGAAAGAAACCAAGTCCAAAAAATACTTGAGTTTTTTCCCTTCATTTAAATATGGAGAAGAATTTAAGTTTTAAGAAAACTTAAAAACAAAAGCATCAACAGAGGCAACATTCATTGCTTTACAACTGTTTTCCCTTATAAGAAATAAATGTCATATTTTCAAACCAACAGCAGCAGAACATATGCTGACTTTTGACCCCACAGAAGAGAAATAAATGAGACTGTTTACACCACAGAGGGAGAGGCCAGGATTTTGCTGGGGAGCATCCCTTCCCGTCCCCGTGTTGTCCCAGATGAGCGATCGCAGAGCTAACAGGTTGGTGGCAAGCCGTCCACCTCACCCAAGCCCGTCCTTGTAGATGACAGAGATCGGTCCCTGTGGAACACCCTTCTAGGTCGGCTGGCAGAGCAGTGCGCTGTCGTGGGCCCCCAGACTTGAATGCAGGAGAGGGAGGCTGAAATGTCAGGTCCACCAGGACGCAGAGGGAGGCATGGGAGAGAGACGCCCCACAGCATGACTAAGTGCTCTTGGGGACAATCCCGCTCAGAGGGCAGAAAGCAAATATCCAGATGTTATGAGCTGCCAGATGTGATTAACTGAAGAAAGGTGAAGCTGCCCACTTAACCATCCGAGCAGCTCCCCGCATCAAAGTGACCCCAAGCTTTTCCGCAAAAGCATTCATCAACAAAACAAATGGGGGCTCCAGCCAGCTCCCATCTTGCCCCTTTTCTTCTCTCCCTCTGAGAGAGTCAGAACAGCGGCCTATGTTTAAACCACTGTCAGCACATTCTCTCGTGGAAACGTGTGGGCTTCCTGACACAGGCTGATGCTCACTCTGGGGTACAGGCACTCCAAGGGCTTTGCCCACTTGCTGCCCTTCCTGTCCCATGAGAACGGGGCAGAGGGGCACAGGGGAAAGGAGGGGTCTGGCGAGGGAGCGCACTCCCCATGCAGAGGAGCAGGGAGTACCCGATGCTGGTTTCCATGACAGGGAGCTAACTACAGGCTTCCTTCCTCCCCGAAAGTGAAGGCCGAGGCCTGGGCCAGAACCAACCCCACATACAAACACCGAGAGAGAGCTTGAGACTGAGAAGAAGAAAAACAAACCCCAGATGCCAATTCTAGCATCTTTTAAAGGAAAAGTGTTTATGTGAATCTCAGTGTCTCTGTAACGTGCATCTAATGTGCTTTAAATAAAATAGCAAACGTTTTATTAAACATTAGAGACTGTTTTTTTTAAGCAAGGTTGCAATGAAGCCAATTTACAGAAAAAAAAAAAAAAACAAAAAAGGAAGAAGAAAAAAAGACTTTTCAAGAAAGGAGGTTGTGCTGTACTTACAATCGCTCTAGCTGCTTCAGATCCTGGAAGGCACCTCTCTCAATGATGCTGACCTGGTTGTCTTCCAGATGCCTAGAACCACAGAAGCAGCACCAGTCACGGACAAGAGAGACCCAGGGATCCCCATGCTAGGCTTTAGGCCATGCAGGCGTGGCCATTCAGCCCCTCCCACAACCCTTGGGGCTCCCCCAGCTGGGATGAGAATGATGGGACAAGATAACTCCCATCCCGGCTTGGTATCACGGTAACCAGGGTTTCACCGCCTGCACACTTCTACCTGACAGATTGGTTTCTGTGCCTCTATTTTAGGAATGTTCTCAGCAAATGTCCCCCCAAGCACTGCAGGGTGTTGCACACAGAAGGAAGGGGTAAAAGCTGCTTCTTATAGAAAACTACACACGGAATCAGCACCTCCTCCCTCAAAGCTCCCTCCTTCAAAGATTCAGAAGTGCCTCATTGGAAAGGACCTGCTCTGCTCTGTCTCTGGGTCATTGAGTAGAAAGGTGAAGCTACCGCTGGACAGCCACCTGTGACAAAGAAAAAGCAACCTGGTGCCTGGAACCCCATTCCCGGAGCCTGCCTTCACCCTACGTGTGGGCGACAGTCACAAAAGCTAGGGCTCCCCAGCCACAGGCTCTGCTGATCTACAAAGTCTTCGATGCAGGTGATTAAAACCCTCAACACTCTGCGTAAGAGAATTCAGTTCATGCATGTGGCATTTCCTAAGCATTGAGCATACAATGAAACCTTTGTTTCCCTAATTATTTTTTTTTTAAATGGCAGCTTAAAATGGATTAGCTGGATGGTCGGGAAGGGAAGCAATGAAACTGCATAGTTTCCATCCAGGGCTGACCCTGGTGGCGGCACAGGCCTTAGTGGAGGTGCAGTTCTGATTGAAGTGTGCTTCTCTAGGGGGTGGAGTTTAGGAAGGGCCTGGGTTCCTCTGGATTTCCCGGAGGAGACACACCCTGAACGCCTGCAGGGAAGGCAGCAGGAAGGCAGAGCAGGCTTGAGGGGGCTTAGCTCTCCATCCAGAAAGATTCCTCCCATGACAGCCCTCCACTTCTGACACCTTGATGGTCTATAATCCCATGTGCTTCTTAGGCTCAACACTTGGGCCTTTGTGTTTATGTTCAAGTCCATCTTTCTTACTATGAGTAAGGACCGAGAGGGTAAGAACTTCTGTTCATCATCATACTCCCAGCCCTCACCCAATTGCCTAGACAGCAGCCACTTAATAACGGCTGACTGAAGGGATGAAAAACTAAAGAGGACTTTGGGCCATAGCACATCCTCATTTTATATGAAGGAGAAGGCTAGTCTAGTCACATGAAATGTCTCACTTAGACTATCAGAGTGAAGAGGGTATTTTGGCCTCAGTCATATTTTATATTTTTGTGAATTTGTTGCAAACAATTAAAAATCAGGATGTTACACACATATACACACACACCAAACTCCTTCTGAAAACTCAGCTGTCCCATTTCCAAATATCAACAGTTGGCCAGAACTGAGTATGGGCCAGGCAGGGCATATGAGCTCCCCAGTTTGCCAAGTCCTCATCCATTCTGAGTCACACGCTTATGTTACTCCTGGCCTCTGTAGGCTGGCCTCGTCCAGGCTCCTTATTTTATATAGACAAACACCAGGAACAGAAAGATTAAGAGACTTGCCCAAGGAGAAATTATTTCTATCAAGTCACACAGATAGCTAGAGCGGGCTCTCTAAGTCCCACTGTGGTGTGCTTGCCAAATTCTGTTTGGAATCCCTTTCTTGCCTTCTAACCAGCTGATGGTGTGAAATTGGGCTATCTGGTCAACCTCTCTAGGCCTCACTCTCTTGATTTGTAAAACAGAAGAAAAAGTTGAAAAAAACACCTCATAAGTGAAACTAGAAATGGAGTAAAATATGTGAATTATCCAGCCCAGGATCTGGAGTATAATTAGAAGTTTAATAATTGTTCTTTTCCTTCCCTTTGCTTCCTTTTCCACCCTGCCATATGGCAACAAGGGCCTTGGAATGCTAATAGACTCACACTAGCACATCTTGCTAAACAGGGATGCAGTTCAATATTAGTGACGGGTAGTTTGTTCAGCTGGGTTTTTACTATCGATCAATCCATCACAGAGCTTGTTGTCATGACTTCCCAATTATAACAAGGAAAAACCGCAGGGTGCCTGAGTGTCACATCCCCTCTGGGTTCTGAAGGAGTCCAACTCCAACCTCCTATGATGAATCTCTTAGTTCTGTACTAATTAATCTAACAGTGCTAGCTTCTTTCACAAAGGGGAGTAGAAAAATGCAAATATATCTGTATGGATAGCTGCCCCTTTCCCACTTCGCTAAGGCCATGGAAAGTTATCTTTTACCAGCTCCATCACATCAGAAGCCTCCTTGACTCTGGCTTCCTGTTGGGTTCAGCTAGTTGAAGTGCCCAGTGGGAGATCAGAGGGTGGGAGGACAATGAGTGAGGTGGGGAGATTTATTCCCAGCTCCCTCCCAGCCAAGTCATCTCAGTTTGACTTCATCTCTCTACCTAAGACCATGGGCCCATCAGGCAGTCCCTAACTCTGCTAGGGTAACCACCTCCTCCTCCTGATCCTTGAGGACTAGACACCTGTTGCTATTAGCTCCAGGGAACTATACCCCCTCTTCTTGCCCACACCTTTGCAAATGACTCTTTATTAGCTCTCCTTATTTGTCCTGTGAGAATATCATCTCTTTTCTGCTGGGATCCTGATTGGTAGGGTATCTAGGGCCTCTTCTAGATCTGCTTCCTACAGCTATCAGAGTCCAGCTTAATACCTGGCACTTAAAGGCTCAAGGAATAATCAATATTTGATGACTCAATGAATCAATGAGCTGTGAAACTCCCACCCCTACTTCTAGGCTGAAATGCAGTTCCAGAGCTCATGCTAAAGCCCTTGCTATCACTCTCCTTCTACTGACCAGACACAGGAGGTCAGGGGGTCCAGTAGAGGCTGGAGTGTCCATGGCTTGAGTCTGTTCTGAGTTAGGACACAGTCTTTGTTCATTTTCTGCTCTTTGGGCATTGCTATTTTTTTAGTTTTAACATTGGATCAGAATCAGAAATTGCCCCCATGTGTTGAAGGCTGGGTAGAGTTTAGCTCTTTTATTAACCCCATTTGGGATAAAGCTGTTTCCCACATTGTTGGCATAGCAGAGTTCTTGCAACAGACATCTAAGAAAGGGAACTAATTGATAGCACCAGAAGAGACCTTTTCCTATTCATACTCCAAGGGAGAAAGAATTGTTCTCAGCAATTCTTACAGCTTGTCTTTGAATACCCTGTATGTGGGAAAACCGCCTTTGGGTGAGGCCGAAGTTCCCTAATCCCTATTTTATCTACTGTTGTCCATTCACCAGCACCAAGTTAGCAGTTCTGCTAGGAAATGGGGGGCAAGCTCAAATTATTCAAGACCATCGAGTCTTTTCGGCTTCACTATAAACTGTAAATAAGAAACAGGTACAGGGAATGTGCCAAGGTGTGATGAAAGCTCTTCAAAAAAGGTAGTTGTCTAGGTTACTCTCCTAAAAAGAATAGACTGAGGGAAAATGTAGTTTCTATGTCTGGATATTTTATTGGTATTTGTTAGAAAGCATTTCAGCTACCCTACCTACCAGATTCATTTCCAGTAACACAGGGTCACTTGAATGGGATTGTTTCTGAGTTGATAAGATAATGAAACATATAATATTAATGGAGCCTATAAAGTGGGGGGAGAGAGAGGGTTTTGGCATTGCTTATCAAAATAAGAAGAATGTACCAATAAACTGTAGTCAAAGAATGTTGTAGACCATCTAGAGGATATTAACACGATCTTTTGTGATTATTTTAAAGTTTCTATTTGCAAAGAGCAGATATGGAAATTGGAATTTTTATTAGTCTTTCTGATGTAATGGTAAGAAAATCAAAGGGTTATTTTTGACTTTGTTAGAAAATGAAGCATTAGGTGAAATTCCTGACTTGTATAAAAGGAAATCTTTCACAGATGCCGGGGGGCTAGAAATGGAAAATAATAATAATAATAATAATAATAATGAGAGAAGCTAAATGACTGTTCTGTAAGTTGACAGAATGACCTGGAATCAGGTGTTTACTGCCTACATCTCCGCAATAAAAATTACTCTAACACTGAGCCATGGAATTCCCTTTCTCCTCCCAATCTCCATTCTGAGCCACACGAGCTTGTCAGAGCTGCCAGTCATTTGACAGACGTGTGACTGCTTAGACTCTAAGGGGTGTCCAACCCTTGGCCCGTACCCTGCATGCAGCCCAGGATGGCCATGAATGTGACCCAACACACAATTGTAACTACTTAAAACATGATAAGTTTTTTTGTGATTATGTGTTACAATGTACTTAATGTGTGGCTCAAGACAACTCTTTTTCCAGGGTGGCCCAGAGACACCAAAAGGCTGGACACCCCTGACAGAGCAAAAGAAAGACTTGGCAGAGGGTGGGGTCTTCCCTCCGAGGATGGAGGGAAGTTTCCAGGCCAAAGACTGGAGACCAGGAAGGGGAGAGCACCTGCTAGCTGGAGGCCCAGCGTTTGGATCCCAGTGTCCCCACACTGGTGCTCAGGGAAACTCAGGCAAGCCACTATGAGTCAGAGCTGCATTTGCAAAATAGGTACACTATTCCCTTCTTGGTTTTCTAAACTTCCGATAATGCGAGTGGCATTGCCTAGAGGTTGGAAAGCACCCGTCCTGGGTGCTGATTCCTCCTCCCTCAGTTACCTGCCACGTGGAGCTGGGACCACTTCACCTGTCTGAGCCTCTGTTTCCTCTGGCATACTGGGGTTAATAACCACGTAACAAAGAGTCTGGTCTGTGGAACGTACATACCGCACGTATCTTAGTAATCACCATCACCATTACCACTATTCCTTCTCAATCAGGAAGAGAGTGTAACACATGTAATATTCCACAAGTTGTGGTCAGAATAAACAGACTGTTCATGAAAATGTTCAAAACAAAGAGCACTGTATGTGCAATTATAAGAGTTATATGGACCTTTATTTGATATGGGTTGCACTATACCTGCCCCCCCCAAATTCATAGATTAATGTCCTCACCTGCGGTGTACCAGAATTCAAACTTCTTTCGGAGATAAGATCTTTGCTCGGTAATTGAGTTAACATGAGGTTATTAGGATGGGAACTAATCCAATATGTCTAGTGTCCCCATAAAAAGGGGAAATTTGGATGTACAGGCATAGAGTGAAGACACTGGAAAGGGACCCAGGGAGAAGCCACCATCGAAAAGCCAAGGAATTCCTGAGGCTACCAGAAGCTAGGAGAGGGGCCTGGACCAGATCTTTCCCTGTAGCTCTCGAAAGGAACCAACCCTGCTGATGCCTTGGCTTTGGACTTCTGGCCTCCAGGAAGGACTTTGAGACAACAAACTTCTGTTATTTAAGCCACCCAGTTTGTGGTGCTTTGTTACAGCAACCGCAGAACTAACACGCTATTCATTCCTTATTTTGTAGACAAGAAAACCGAAGCCCAAAGAGGTGTAATGATTTGTCCAAAGACCCGTGGGCAGTTAATTCTGAGTGAGGACCAAACCTGGCATTTCCTGGCACTAGAAAATTCACTGTGCTATAAAAGGCTACAAATAAAAAGAAGGTGGTGGCTTCAGATACCAAGACTTTAGCTGATATTTCTACTAAAGATCTGCCAGCCAAGATTCTACAACAAACACCAAGGCCATTGTCGAATTGCCCCCACTGTGCTTCCACGTCTGGGGCCACCTTATGGGTCCAAATCCACTTCTCAGTAAAGAAGGAAAGAGGGTCCGCTTGCTTCTCTCTCATACCTCTGAGTGCCTGAGACTTGTCCATGGACAAGCACCTGGGCGGCTTAGACTTAGAGATGGGTGGCCAGTATTTAGAAAGGAGACCTCCTATCGTTTGCCCCCCCCCACCCCACCCCATTCCGCAAATGACTATCTCAAGTGTTTCTACCTGTCTGCACAGCTGTGGGTGTTCAACAAGGGCCCTGACCTTGTCTGACTCCCTCCCTCCCTCCTCCCCTCCTCTCCATTAAGCAGCAAGACAAATAACCTTTGTCCCGATGTCTCCTCGAATGCACATGCTGGAGAAGAAATTATAGTCTCTTCGGAAGGGAAGCATGGTTAGTCACCCTGACATCGCTGTCATCCTAGAAGCAGGGCATGTTGATTTATTTGTGTGGTGCCTTCTGTTTTCCCTGTCACTGGCCTGACTTCTCCTATGGGTCTAGCCCAGTCAGCAGCATCGAGACAGAGAGTGAGACACCGTGGAAACCTGGGCCCACTCGCGAAGGTGAATTCCTGCTGCCCAGTGCTTGGGGGGTGTAATGTCAGAGCAATGGAACATTTTCATAAGGCTGAAGGGCTAAGACTAGAAATGTGCTGGAGGGTCCTGTGCTACTTACAAGACGCGCAGATTCTTGAGTCCAGCGAAGTCCGTCTTGGTGATCCTGGTGATATTGTTTCTGTCCAGGTCACTGAAATGGAGAGCAGATTTGGGTAAGGTTTTCTTTCAGGTTACGTTTGTGGCCCCTTCCACCCAGACTGGCTGGGACTGCAGGGATGTTGCTCGTCAAGAAGTAGGCAGTTCCAATGATTAATACTCTCCCCTGAGCACGCCCAACTAACCTTAAGGATATTGTATGGAATAAGCTGTCCATTATGTGTGTAGTAGAGCCCTGCTATACGTAGCTGCCTGGCTTCTGTTGCCCTTTCATCAGGTCACACATTTTTCTTTGGATGCTCCCCTCCCCCAACTCACAGATCATGTCATAGAAGTGGGGGCTGACCCTGCGTCTCAGCTCCAGGAATGAGCACCTACTCCAGGCCAGCCTTGCATGCATTTTCACGCCCTCTGTCCACAGTCATTGTTTCGGGAGAGCACAACAACTCAAATTCCTATAGGTTTCTCTCTGTTGGGGCTGCTAAGCTGGTTGGCGCTGCCAACAGCCATCTTGCCACCATGAAGATAGAGCTTTCCATACAGAGGAGATGAATAAAGACTGATTTCGGGTGCCATCCTAGGAGTATCTGGATGCACACAGGCTTGAAGCCAGACACTGCTGTATTCTGAGACTGCATAAGCCACTCTATCCCATTTTCCTTATATTTTGACTTACACCAGATTGAGTTGAATTTCCCAACACTTGAAACCAAAAGAATCTTGACTAACTTTGATGCCTAGTGAGATATGTGTCTATTTTCCAGCTAGTTTGAGGACTTGCCGAGGGCAAAGATTACATGTCACTTAACTCCATAAGCCAATAAGGCAGAAATATGTACCCGGCACAGAGGAGAGGTGACCTTGTTAATTTCATACGTTGGGTAAGGACAGCTACATGGATTACTCCTGCCTCAATTTGTAGGCTTAAATTCCTAAAAATGGTCCCAAAGAAAAAAGAATTTGTTATGGAAGAACTGAAAGCCTTGTGGCGGCATTGATGTTGGAGAGAAGGGAGCACCATGGGGTGGGGGTCGGAAACCAGGATTAGGGTAAACCAAAGTCAAGAACGGACCTGTGAACAACCGTCTAAACATTGTGTTCACCAAAATTATCTAAGAAGGCTGGAGACCAAAAAAAAAGGACCATAAATAATGTTATAATTCTTAATAATGAGTGTGAACAACTAATTCCTATCTGCCCTGCCTTCCTCTCTGAAGTGATGAGAAAATTTCAGGCCTTTGGCCAAACTGGAGTTTCGACAAGGCATCTGTAAATGAACGGGCTTCGCTTTCCTCCAGAACACGGAGCTACCAGCAGGCCACTTCCCCGTGATGTGTCCCTATCTAAACGTTCACTAAAGCAGCCCCTCTTGTACCCCACACTGCTTTCCGCAGCTTCAGTTACCCATGGTTACCTGTGACATGAAAATATTAAAGGGAAAAGTCCAGAAATGAACAATTCATAAGTTTTAAACTGTACACCATTCTGAGTAGCATGATGAAACCTCACGCTGGCCCACTCCACTCTGCCTGAGGTGTGTGAATCGTCCCTTTGTCCAGGGTCTCAACACCGGAAATGCTCCTGGCCCATGAGCCACTCAGTAGCCAACTCAGTTATCAGATCGACTGTCATGGAATCCCAGTTCAAGTCGCCCATATTTTCCTTACTAGTGCCCCAAACACAAGAGTAGTGATGCTGGCAACTCAGACACGCCAAAGAGAAGCTGTAAAGTACTTCCTTTAAGAGTGAAAAGGCATGTGCGTATAGGAAAAAACACAGTATACAGAGGGTTCAGTACTATCTGCAGTTTCAGGCATCCACAGAGGTCTTGGAACATAGACCCCCGTGGATAAGGGGGGAGCTACTGTACTTCTCTGGTTTTCCTCATCAGGTCCTGAAGTGGCCATTCTGCAATTGTGCCACAGTAAGACCCGTGTGATCTACAGATGCATAAAGAACAGGGAAACAACTTTCAGATTCTAGCACTTTGCAGGAGGAAAAATCAAGTGTGGGGAGGGATGACTCTCCTGATGTGGAAACAATACCGAAATGAAAATGAAGCGGGTCCTTGAGGAACCTCAGCAGGGAACCGCTGCCCCTCCCCTGACACATCCAGTGTTCCACAGTCTAAAATAGCACAGTTGTTTGTGAACCAGCCTGCGGTAGAGAGAGGCAGCTTGTAGACTCCTGGGACCAAGCTGAGTGCGGGCGAGGGAGGAGCAGGGGCTGCACGGGGAACTGGAGAAGGGTGGCTCACGCACGGATTCCATGCCAGCACACAGGCGGGAATCTGTGCACGCGCATAACCACCCCGAGTGTTCTTCGTGCCTCCCATCACAATTGGGATGGTTGCTTGGGGACCTTGACAACTGTGAATATGACAGTGCAACTAAGGGTTTAATTACTGGGATGCAGCATGGTGTCTCAGCAGTTAGTGCTTGTGACTGCGGCACCAATATATTTCAATTAATATTTATTATGTGAAGGGGCACAAAGTGTGCCGCTGAGAAGCTGGGGACTCAGGGCCGGTGCTGTGGTGGAGACGGTGGGGAGCCCTAGGAACACAGTGTCTGGCAGGCTGAGCTTCGGAGGCAAACAGCCCCGAGTTTGAATCCCCGCCTTGCCACTTACTGGTCTAAGGGCAATTCAACTTCACCTCCGAGACTCAGGTTCTCCTTCTACGAAAGGAGGGTGACAATCTTGACCTCAAGAGTTTTTGAGGGTTAAATAAGATGATGCACACACAGCACTTATCTGACACTTGTTAAATAATCGGGGCAGCTATTGTTACTAGAATTGGTACTTCAATGCACCAAGAGCAGCTGACTGCCTCACCCCACACTGTGCTGAGAGATGAATCCTGGGATCCTCAAGAGACTCAGTTGGTTGGTGTGCTATCTTCCTACAGGTAGGAAGAAGGGTGCATTTTATGGCTGACGGTGACAGCACCACGAGTGGCCCCTCACACTTCCTCTCCCTCGAAACATTTCTCTGACACCTATTTCCACAGTATCTTCCCCTAGCCCATCCAAGACATACAGACTTCCAGACTGCCTGGCTCCCAGGGAGAAAGCCAGCAGGACCACGGGCTTTGAGATGAGTTGGGTCAGGGTTCAAATCTCTGTCCACCCCCCCAACACCCAACTCTGTGGATTTGCATAAGTTACTTAACCCCTCTGGCCTGCGTGCTTTCTGTAATGCTCTCCTGCTTGCAGGCCTTGGAAAGGTGAGACGTACAAGGCCTGGGTTGCAAACATGTCTGGCTGAAAATGGGAATTAATTAAATGGACACCAAGAAGAGGCTACATGACCTCCTGTGCCCATCCCTCCCAACCCGCATCGTCCCCGTCCAGGCTCGGCTGGGCTGTTCCATTTTTCAACCTTCACCTTTGGCCTCTGAGGGAGTCAGGAGCTCTCAGCCTAGGATGAGTTCTGAACCACCTGCAGGCATGGTCCATCTGGGGTGATCCTGAGTGGGGAAGCCATTAGTGTTGAGAGGTAGGGTGCGGACGGGGAGGAGTTTTAAAACATGCCTGCAAGTGGTTTCTTTGGCACACCTGCCATCAGGAGGCTGAGTGTATGCCCCTTTCCCTTGAACCTAAGCAAGACTTTGTGACTGACCGGACAAATAAGATTAGGGCACAACCGATGCAGAACTTCCGAGATTAGAAGAGACAGTAAATGACTTCCTGGCTGTCTCTTGGAGCACGTGCATCGGAGCCCTGAGCTGCCAAGACCAGAAGACCAAAGTGGTGGGAAGTGGGGGGGGGGTGAGGGAGAGGAGAAGGGAAAGGGGGCAGAGAGAGAGAAAGAAAGAGAGAGAGAAAGGGAGAGAGAATCCCCACCTTGCCACTTACTCAGACAGCCTAGCTGTTCCAGCCCTGGCTGTCTGAGTCTTTCCGGCCTAGAGGTCAAACACATAAGTGCAGACACCTTTGAGATTCCAGCTCCAGCTACCATCTGGCTATACAGTGAAAAACTCCAAGCCAGACCGATCAGCTAAGGGGCTCTTGAATTCCTGCCCTCAGAAACTGATAGAGAACACTCAAATGAGTGTTCACTCTTAAGCCATTAAGTTTTGAACTAATTCATTTTGCAAAAAAAAAAAAGGAAAGATGAAAGAGGAAGAAAGAGAAAGCCACCTTCCAAATATTTCATTTACCATTAACAATGGAACTGCATTTACCTGACTCTCACATGTCCTCTCTGAGGCCTGCCTGCCACCCTTGAGACTCTCGATAGTGTCATTGTGGACAAGGATAGCTCACAGGGGCCAAAGGCATTCTAGGAATGAGGTGAGACTTGGCCCTTCTCTCAGGCTCTGAGGAGTAAGACTGCAGAGTTAGGGTTGCCCATCCCTCCAAGTGGGGCTTAGAATACTGTGTGAATCACCCTGGTGTTACATTCGTCATCACAGTAAGTGGGTACCATTCATGAAACACTGTGGCAGACACTGGCGAGCTGCCCACTACCCGCGTCCCTCTGTCTGGTGCACACAGACAGGCTGCACTTCTCAGCTTCCCAGGCAGGTGGGCGCAACCATGAACTGAGTTCTCACTACTACCTGCGCAGAAGCAATATCTACTGCCTTCCGGCCTTGATCCGCAGAACTTCCTGCTCATCTGGGGCTGGAGTCAGCAGATCCTGGGGGGTGGGGGGAACTCCAAGAGAAGTAGACAGAAAGAGCCTGAGTCCCTGAACGACTGTGTGGAACAGAGTCCTTCCCTCCCCTGTCTCCCCAATTACCCACATTAGACTTGGAGATGTTCAAGAAGTAACGCTTAAGACACCGAAATGTGGTGACCATTTGTTAGAGCAAGCTACATCGACAAGTACAATATTTTTGTGTCAGGAGCTCTCCATCCTTTTCTTCTTTCTTTTTGCAATTGCTCTGAAAGGTAGGTATTATTGTCCTTCAACAGATAAAAATACTGAACATCAGCCTTAATAAGAGTTGATATTTGTTGGGCCCAAACCACATACCAGGCACTACGCTAAAAAGTTCATGTTCCTTCTCTCTTGTCCACACAGCAATCCTCTGTGATAGGTACTATTATAGTCCCATTTTTACATGAGGAAACTGAAGCCTGGTCTCCCCCACCTATACCCCACTAGAAGATTTTACCAGTAAAGCAAATTGCCATGAGGTCAGACAACCAATGAGTGGCAAAGGCTGGGGTGTGAACTAGGGCTCTCTGGATGCAGGGGGCATGTGTTTTCCTTTGGTTTTTTTTTTTTTATTTTGTTTTGTTTGTTTGTTTTTAATCACATCCTGCTGCCCATCTGCAACTAGAGGCCAAGCATCTTCTATTGTATCAGTTTAACTGCTGACTAAAAGAAAAATGAATAAACAGAAATGGAACAGAGCAGAATGGAATTTCCCATTCCTATGTCTTCAAGAAAGCAAAAGAGTACTTCCAGTGGCTTCGCTACTCCCCCCACTATGGCCAGGATGGCACGTTTCCTAGTCTGCTGTCCAGGGAGGTCTGGGCTGGTGGGAGTGCTGAGCCTTTTTTCAAACTCCAGGCAGAAGTCTTTCTTGCTATTTTTGCCAGTGTCTGGTTTCTGCCATGTTCCTCATCATATGCCATGTTGCCTCCATAAACAGGCATCACCATGGTAATCTGCATTATTCTTCCCCATCCCAATCATAAATCATAAACCAACTGTAACTTGCAGCTTTGTGGTATTTTCACATCTGTTTGACACCTTGGGTGGGGTGGAACAGGAAGGGGAATTTAGAACAACATTGGAAAAAATGAAACAAACTTGTTCTAGGGCAGGCTGCTGTCCCTATCTTGGCACATGTGTATTCACACCCTTCTTTTGATTCATTCTGTGGCATTCCAGCAAAATGTCTTTTCGCTGTGGCACATGTGTGAGGGGGGGCAGAAAAAAACATCCTCTAGTGAAGCTGTTAACAGTGTGTGGGGAAAAGAGCTTCGACTGTAAACTCAGGAGACGTTGCAGGGGAAAACAAGGTCCTTCCTTCCTTCCTTCCTTGCTTCTTTCCTTTCCTTCCTTCCTCCTTTCCTCCCTCCCTTTTCTCCCTACAATGCACCTTTATTAAACACCTACTCTGGACCTGGCACTATGACTGTGGCTACGGAGAGTGCTGAAGAACAACAAATGAGTCCTTTTGGGGGACTTGTATTCTCCTGGTGAGTGTGGCAGGCAAATTCTCAGGTGGCCTCCATGATCCACCCCCCACCTCCTGGCATCACCACCCTTGTGGAATCCCCACTCCTTGAGTGTGGGCTGACCTACTGACTTGCTTCTCGCCACTAGAATAGAGTGAAGGTGACAAGATGTCACTTTGGTGATCACATTACACACAACTGTAATGCCCATCTTGCTAGGGGACTGCCTCTTGCTAGGCGAAGCAAGTGACCACATTAGGGAGGCACGTAGGGCAAGGACCTGAGGGCAGCCTCTACAGACAACCAGCAGAGAACTGGGGATGACCAGCAGGACCCTGAAGCCCGCAGTCTAACAGTCTGCAAGGGACTAAATTCTGCTAACAACCTCGAGAGCTTGAACATGGATCCGGGGTTGAGCCTTTGGATGAGACCTCGGCCCCAACCAGTACCTTAGTTGCAGCTTGGTAAGACCCTGAAGCAGAGGCCCCCAGATACCTGTGAGGAAATAAATAGGAGTTATATTAAGCCACCCAGTTTGTGGCAAGAGTGTCAAGCAACAATAGAAAACTAATACAGCAGGACACAGGCAACCACAAATAAACAACAAAACTACAGATGACAAGAAAATAACTGGGAAGTCATTTCAAGGTGAGATGAAGAAAATGAAAGTGGGGTGAGAGGAAGTGGGGGCGCCAGCTAGCATGGTCATGAGGAAGAGATATTTGGTCTGAGATGCTCCCCAAAAGAAGCCAAAGCAGAGAGACATTCCAAAGGCAGGGGGAACAGAGCCACAGAGGCGACCCTCCTCTGCAGCTTTCCCAGCCCCTCCACCCTAGGCCGACCTCTCCCTTCCCTGACCCTCTAAACTTCTGCAGCATTTAGCTTCCCTCCACACAACTCATATCAAGCTTTCATCATAATCCTGTCCACCCGGGGCGCTGCTGCCTGCTTCCTGTGTGTTTGCCTCCTCTCCCAAAGGAGTGTGAAGCTCCATGAGAGCCAAGACCACGGATTATACTCCCCGCACTTCCTCCCAGACACCTAGGGTGAAGTGAGGCCCCGTGCAGACACTCAGAGGTATGTGCACTCCTTCTCTCTGGATACTGGGTGAAGAGTTCTGTTGTTTTTTAAACGCATTTTACATTTTGCTTATTAGGATTGTCGGTATTTTCTACAGTACGTATGTATTACTCATGGACTCTTCGCTCCCCTCCAAAAATGCTGAAAAATTTCAAAGTTGAAATAGGACCCTCACCACAGCTGAAGTGCCCAGCAGAGCCACAGCCACTCAAGGGTCTGGAAATCTGGCCCAAGTTAGATGTTCTTTGATAAGCCCAAAGAACCTCTTTGGGGCTGCTCAGGTTGCCCTGCCCTGTGGGTGTCTTTCTGTCTTTGCTTCCTTTCGCCAGCCCGAAGGACCTAATGCCATCCATCCACCTTCCCTGATGCACAGAGGAAACAGCAAGCGTTCAGGAATCGTCACACTCCCCTCTCCCGGGTCAGGCGGCTGCGGGTCCCTGTGCATCAGCCTCGTAGAGCCCCCCTCTCCGGCTTCACCTCTCCCCGCTTGCACCACGGGAGGCACCATTCAACTATTCTCAGGCTTCTGCACTTTATTCTCATCAGTTACATAACCAAGCACAAGTTTAAAAACACACACATTCAGGAGAGAAATGAGTGAATTTGATTTTAAAAACTGGCTTCACACTACCTCGGTTGTTTGGGAACTAAGCCTCCCTGGGCGAAATTTCTGGCTTGGCAACACTCTTGCATATATAATTTTACACCTGCAAAAGTCTGCAGCCAGCACTGTGCAGACAGCTACCTGCAGGGAGGAGAACAGGCCAGAGAGAGGGGCAACCTGGATGGCTGGATGGCCGGTGGTGTGGGCCCTGCAAGGAGGAGGGGGAGCCTGGGTCTCTGCTTTGACTCTCCTTGCTGCAGGAGGGCTCCCTACCGGCCCGGCCCGTCTTGCTCTGTTCTGCTCTCTAGTCTAGCAGGAAAGGTTGTACGTGGGGCATATCAAGCTCTCTGCTGGGGGAAGAAGACTAGAACCGCAATCTGGTGGCCCACAGGCCAATTCTAGGCCTACAGATCTGCTCAGTCTGGTTCTCAGTAGGGGTTTAAGATTTGTAAATTAATGGCCAGTTTGGGAGAATTCCACTTACAAATGTGAAATCCTGGGTTGTCTACAGAAAACATCACATGATCTGACAACCCTGGGCCCTCAGGGCCACTGTGAACTGGAGCTAAGAATCAACCGCCCTCTTTGGGTGGGGCACCTGCTCCACAGTCCATCAGCCCGCCTGGTCTGCTTCCCTCACTGGAGTCCCCTGCTTGGTCCTTACAGGCACTTCCATTTGAGATCCCTGCTCCAGAGCATACTGTTTAAGAAAGCAGGCCTGGGCTCCGATCTTACCAGGCGGCGGTGTGATTTAGGGCAGGTTACACAGCCTTGCCCAGGCTTCGCTTTCTTCATTTATAAAATGGGCATAATAACAGCACCTCCCTCCAAGGATGCTGTGAGGATTAAATGAGATGATAAACTGATTCTAGGATGGCAACTTACTCCGTTCTGAGCAACCCCCTCCAGGTGATGCCCATCAGTCTAAAAGGGTCACCCTTCATGTCCCATTTTGTCATGACCAGAAATCTCAAACTCTTCCAAACTCTTCTCAGAAGGTCTGCTCTCAAAGCCTGCCCCACACTGCACGTAGAGCACGTGAAAGTATGATTCTGCAGATCCCTGGGAGTCAGGAAACAGAAACCTCAGAAGAGACTGAAGTGTGACAAGAGATTTCAGGTACATGGCATGACAAGGACAATGCTGTGTGTTAACCAAGCTACTTCCTTTTCCTCCCAGGTAAACAGCAAGGTTAAATTTCCCAGTGCACTTTGTTTTTTGTTTTTGTTTTTTAAAGATTTTATTTATTTATTTTTAGACAGAAGGGAAGGGAGGGAGAAAGAGAGGGAAAGAAACATCAATGTGTGGTTGCCTCTCACATGGCCCCCACTGGGGACCTGGCCTGCAACCCAGGCATGTGCCCTGACTGGGAATCGAACCGTCAACCCTTCGGTTCACAGCCCGAGCTCAATCCATTGAGCTACAACAGCCAGGGCTCAAAGTGCACTTTGAATCTAGGTGGGGCCATAAGACTGATTTCTGATGAAAAGAAGATAGATGGAAGTGATACAGACCATTTCCAGGAAGGCCATAGGACATCCTACATGACATCACACCCTCTTCCCTTTTCCTGTCTTCCTTGATGCATGTAGACCATGTGTCAAAAATGGTGGCACCCTGCCTGGCTGGTGTAGCTCAGTGGATTGAGGGCAGGCTGGGAACCAGGCGGTCCCGGTTCGATTCCGGGTCGGGCCACATGCCTGGGTTGCGGGCCAGGTCCCCAGTGGGGGCCATGTGAGAGGCAACCATACATTGCTCTTTCTCCCTCCCTTCTCTTCTCTCTAAAAATAAATAAATAAAATCTTTAAAAAAAAAATGGTGGTACCCTAAGAGGGAAGGAGCCCAGGTTCCCGAGTGGCTCTGTGGAGCATAGACCATCCACTGCCACCCAGGCCAAATGCACAAGGCTATGCTATGAGGAAGCGACACCATCTCCCTGTGCTTTGCTGCAGATATATCTGGGTTTTCCCGTCCTTGCAGCATAGCCTTGTCACATGGCAATCCCGCAGAGTGGGAGAGAAAGGATGAGAAGTTAAGCAATCATGATCTTTCTCTGCGCTCGGTTTCTGTCTCATAGCACGACCTTGGAAAAGCTACCTCTCCCAATTTTAAAAGATGAAAAATATCCTGGCTGGGCCCCCAGGGTCAGAATCTCACTGACCCTGAATCATCCCCCAGGATAATTTTCATAGGCTTTGAACTCCTATTAACACACATTACCTTAAACTATGCTTTTTTTTTTTAAAGGTCATCTAAGTTCTGATCAACACAAGGGCACAAAAGCTGCAGCAAGCCCACATTAGGGTCTAAAAAAATAACTGCAGAATGAATAATTATTCTGCAAGAGTCAATGTGTACTAGGTATTTACCATGCGCTAAAAACTAGGCTGAGCACCACACACTCGGTGCCTCCTGTGATCCTCACCAGCAGCCCGTGAGGCCAGTGCTCCCATCACTCCCGTTCCGCACACGGATACATGGAGGCACAGGCAGTGAAGGCCCGTGTCTGCGCTCACAAGCTGCTAACTGCCAAGTGAGCATCCATATTCACGCACTCAGGTGTCAGTGCCTGAGAACTTAGCAATCAACCTCAAGAAATGAATACAGAGTCCTGAAGGGTGAAAGACCAACTGAAATGATCTAATCAGGCAATTTTTATAATGTATGCAAAATTTTAGCTAAACCAATAAACTCCGATTTCTTGGGAGTCAGGGCCATATCTTATTTATATTTGAATCCTTAGGGTTCAGCACAATGTCCGTCACAGAAGAGCACAAATAAACATCTGTTGAATGACTGAATGATCTGGACTCATGCTTTTTATCGACAGTTTTAACTGAGTTATATTTGCTCTTCCCTGACCATGGCTCGAGAGCCAAAGTCGATGTCCGTATTTCATTTACACCAATAAATCTGGGCACCAGTTAGAACTAGAGTGACCATATAATTACCATCCAGACTTGAACGCTTTTGCAAGTCAAAGGGAATGCCTTTAATAATTATATCAAGAAAACAGGCACAGTTGGAATCGCCCTGAGCAAATCCACGCAAATAGTGTTCCTAGTCAGAGCCACAAAATACCCATGATAGAGGGGTAGACAAACAAGGGAGCTGTTCCCCACGTCCCTGTTTGTATGGAGCCCCTCTTCTTGTCTACTTGGGTCAGACCCCTTTAAAATCTCCGTTATTTGCAGGACACATCATGGTGAAGCGTCACTTTCTGAAAGGTGCATATATCTAAGCCTGGCCAGCCACACGGCACACACACTACTACCTTTTAGTATAGGTGCAGTAATCACTTTTAAGAAAACAGGAAGGGGCAGCCCACGGAATGCCATGGTTGTCGTAGGAATATAAACATGGATTGCATTGGAACAGACTACATACTTTGTATAAACACTAATAAAGTTAGGGCTGAGCTGTGACTTTAAAGGAAATTCTTCCCCATAAACATGTCCTGCCATGCCCTAATAACTCTTTAATTTGATGCACATTTGGGAAGGGTGATGGGAAGCAATCACAGAATAATGCTAAGGCCTGTTGCGAAGGAGGAGCGGTGGAGGGGATGTAACTTGGAGCGAACACCGTCTACCACAGAGCGGACTTCACTGCGCTTTTCACACACGGAGGGAATCTGCTGAGTGACATGCCGGAAACAGAGACAGGTCTTTGCAGGTTAAGCACAAGAAAATTCTGGATGTCATCTGATGGCGCCATGTAAGGCTCCCGGCTAGTCAATTTCTGGCCTGCCTTCTCTTGTTGGAGACAGTTAAAGTAGCTTCCACCTTGCACGTGGACTCTCCATTTCCTGGACCAGGTTCTTTGAATTTCAACTAGACTATAAGCTCCTTGAGAGTGGAGAAAACTTCTTATACATCTAGCATCTTATACACGGGGCTGACATGGCCTGATACCCCTGTGAGAGGGCAGAAAGGCACAGTCAGGGACAACCAGACCGGGAGCTGCACCCAGGCTCAGGACCCAGTTCCATCACTTACTGTCGTGTGGTTTGGACAAGTCGCTCTTCTCATCTGTGAAATGGGTAATAGCACTTGCTGAACCTCGGAGAGCTTTTGAGATGACCCAATGAAGCATTCTAAGAGAAAGGGCTTTATAAATTAATAAGAGCTGTACAAATGTAGGAAATTATTACTGCCGGGAAAATATAGCAATGATTAACAATAATAGTTAAACCAGTTTTGTGCTGTATTGAGTTCTCATGATTTATTGGGCACTGTTCGTCTCCTTTGAGTCCTCCCAGCAACCCTAGGAGGTGTGTACATCCTATTATCATCTCCATTTTCCAGGAATCTGAGGTCTTGAGAGGTTAAGTAACTTGCCCCAGTTTACACTTCTAAGTATTACCCACAGGGTAAGGATTCTGGAGGGCAGGGCTGGATTGTCAGGGCTCTGTGCTTTTTGCTCCTGGAGCTCCCAGGGAATTGAAAGAATCAAGATAACTAATTCAGTCTACTTTACCATTAGCAACAGAAGGGCAAGGGCTGTGTGGAGTCCCCTCCACATCTCCAGGACCCGGCAGACGAGCAGGGAGTGAAGGCTTTTCAAAGTAAAGGACTGCAGTTTCTCCCTCCCCCAGCCACTCTCACTTGTCTACCAGCTCTTAGCAGCCGTGCCCGGCAGCATTTGGCCGAACACACGGAGGCTGCTGACTTTTGTCCAGGTGTATGGCACTGGTCCCTCAGCCCATCATGGTTCTCCACCTTCACCAAGGTGAGAAGCCTCAGCCTTGTTCCCTGGCCGCCTGGAAGTGTAGCCCAGATGGTTCATCCACCCAGGCAGGGCCCTGCGCCCAGCGAGCTCATTCCAAACACCATCCCTTTGCTCGGGCAACTCTCCCGTCTGCAATGCCCTCTCCCACAGCCCGAAACGATCTGCAGCTGTCAGGGAGCTTGCCTGCGGAACGGGACCCACCTCAGCGCTGTGCTGAGGAGGAAGAGCTGGAAAGGGAGAAGATGTCTTTGTAGTGAGACGCTGGACCGGGGTGGGCCTGCCAACCCCTCGCAGGCAGGGGCCACTCTCCCCCATCTGGCACTGAGAACATGCCGAGGGACAGGAATTACACAGAGAGAGAAGGGCCCATCTGATCTGCAAGCGGCCCTGCACGTCCAGGCCCAAGGAAGCCAGACCTCCCTTTCATCATTCATGAAACCGTATCTTGCTTATTACGACAATTTTAAAAACTTCTCTGATTATTCCTTTGAGAATCCAATTTGTTTCCTTTGTAAAGAGGAAACAATTCTCTTCTCAGTTTGGGAGGTGGGGACATTCCATTTATCTTCAGGGGGAAAATCTGTTTCCTATTACAAATCACGTTCTGTAGGTCTATTTGCAAAGAATACATCTCTACACTTTCTGGAGAAAAAGAAATTCTCTCTTCCCTCTCCTACAAACATTTTCATGAAGACCCACAAGAGGGAGGCTTCTGCTCTCCTCTCAGCCACTGTGGCAAAGACTGCATTCCTGTCCCTTGCTTGGAGCAAAGGAAACTTCTGACTCCTCTGAAAATCAGCAGCATGTCCAGCCTCCCTGGGAGAGCCTACCACGGAGTAATTCATTTAATCAGCGCTTATGGATGGAGACTGAGTGTGAGGGCGGGGGCCCTGGGAAGACCTGCATTAAAATAAATACATGACCCTCCAAATCCCTGGGCTTGAGAACGAGGGTCAGTAAACTGTAGGCTAATCAAGGCCACTGCCTGTTTTTGTGTACCCTTGCAAGCTAAGAATGGTTTTTATATTTTTAAATGGTTAAAAAAAATCAGAAGAATAACATTTCATGACACATAAAAATTATATGAAATTCAAATGTAAGTACCCATAAATATAGCTTTCCTGGAACACAGCCACGCTCATCTGTTTATAGACTGACTATGGCTGCTTTCATGCTATCTGAGCAGAGTGGAATAGTTGTGATCGAGACTGCAGGATCCCCAGAGCCTACCTGTTTACTATGTGATGTGCTGACCCCTGTTCTAGGAGCTTATATAATCCAGCCAGGTCAAAAGCAAGAAATGACAGTGTTAGGGCTGTTTGTCTTCCCCCCAGATTCACAGGTTAAAGCCCCAGTGTGATGGTATTTGAAGGCATGGCCTTTGGAAGGTAATTAGGTTTAGATGAGGTCATGAGAGTGGAGACTCCTGATGGGATTAGTGTCCTTATAAGAAGAAGAGATGCCAGAGCACTCTCTCCATCATGCGAGGACACAGAGAGAAAGAAGGTGGCTGTCTGCAAGCCAGGCAAATAGCTCTCACCAGAACCCAAACCATGCTGGCACCATGATCGCGGAGGTCCAGCCTTTTGAACTATGAGAAATACATGTCTGCTACTTAACCCACCCAGTCTGCAGTGTTTTGTTATAACAGACTGAGCTAACTAAAACGGGCGGTAATTATAGCATACAGATGATGAAAACCACAACATTAACCTGGAAGGTGATGCATAAGGGTTAAGTGTGGGCACCAGGGTCACATAGAAGCTTCTTCTGCACTGGGTAGACTGTCCTAGCATCACGACTTGGAGGTTATTTAAATTCCCTCTATTGATAAAATAGAGATAATCACAGTGTCCTCCTCCTTCGGTGGGGCTGAGAATGAATCAAGTTTATTCACTTTAAGATGATAGAACAACACTGACCCCATAAGTGCTCGCTACTCTTTGCTCTTCTGATTGCTAGTCCTGCTGCCTGTACAAATCCAGGGGACGTTTTTCAAGAGATAAAGTAAGGATGGCATCCCTATGGCCTATTGTGGGCAATGCATGGTGACACAGGAGCTCAGCAACATGGTGGCCCTGGTTTTAGCTAATATGACAATGTTGTCTGCACAGAGTCTTGAGCAAAGAGGGAGAGCAGATGCTGCATTCCAGATGGAGTAGGCAGGTCCCGTGTATTTCTGTTGCCACATCATTGACTCTTCCATTACGAAAGAGACCCATGAATACAATGTCAAATGAGCTGTGTGGATTCCAGCCCAGACCCCAGTCTCTATGCCTGTCTTTCTTCCAGCCCACAGCCCCTGCTCACTTATCCTGGCGTGGGTCTCCAATACCCATTCCCGCGATTACACCTTGCTCCTGGTCCCTCAAAATCTCAGGCTGTGGGCTATTTTAAGCCCAAATTAAAGACTCCTCTCTCCTGAATGGCTGCAATTTCAGTCTGTGGTTTGTTCACTCTGACGTGGCTTGGGGCCATGGTTCTGGTGCGTGGGGCACTGCTAGGGGGGAAACTGCTTTAGGAAAGAGCCAAGGGGCTTTGCAGAAACCATTTCACTGCAGCACACTCTGCGGAAAACATAGCACATGGATGGACAAATAAAAAGAAAACAACAGTGAGAGAGCCCTATATATCTGAAGAAGGGCGCTAAAAATAGCACCACGACATGAACAAGAAAGAACTGAAAGCTATGTAGTGCTTCAAGCCCTGGAGAAAGAGAATTGTCACTCTAAGTCCATGAGACTAAGTCTGTGTTTCTGTGTCAGCCTTTGGAAGAAAGGGCCCTTGAGGCTAATGCAGGCCTCTTGATCTATATAACCTTGACATAGACCCTAACATCGCAGGGTAGAGCTCGAGAGCTCATAGCATAGGCAAAGCACCCAGGGCCTGCCCCTGGGGGATCTGGGCCCATAGTCAAGTGATGGGCAGATAAGCACCCCTGGACTAACTAAGGCAGGTGAAGACAGAGGGAAGACCAGAAGGAAACAGAGTGGGAGCACGGCAGAAGCCCACCCAGCTCTCCATGTCAGCATTCTCTGTCTACGCTGGAGGGAGAAGGGACAAGAGCACTGAGAATCCAGCCCTGTTCCTTCTTCTGCCCCTCACCTCTCATGTTGCTAAAGGAATGAAAGGAAGTGATGAGCTTCAAGTCACACTTGGAGGGCAGAGTCACTACAATCCTTCCCCATCGCACTGGCAGCCTCATCAGGCGACCGTGCTGACCCAGCAGCCAGGCCAATTCCCACTTTGGCTAGTTGCATTCTGGAAGCCCCTGTAGGCACTCAAGGTGGGCTCCTTAATCAGCTAATATAGACAAAGCTGGTCCCAGAAGAACACATCTCTAGGATCATGAACTCACTCTGGGCTTTGGGTCTGCAGACCCTCACACAGCCATGAGGTACTCTGGAGCCCTATAGCTGACTGTTCGCCACCCTAAGTGACCGGAAGTGGCTGTCACACTGGCTGCCCACCATTGCGTCCCACAGTACAGACCCTGCTTTCTTGGCTTAGCAAAGGGGATTTTTAAAAATTACTTTTGGTCCAGCATGTGGTCCTAGTTCACTATGGGCCCCATGAGCTCCCATCACTCCCTGTGGCTTCATAGGCTGCCCAGTTCACCCACTCATATTACCAGTCGGGCCTAAGTAGGTGATGACTAAATGCTTTCTCACCTAGCATAAAAGCTCTGTCAGGGAAGAAACCAATCTTACGTACCAGTTCTTGCTCCAGTGCCCAGCACAATGCCATACCCAATGCTACTTCTCAAACAACAGTGAGCAATTTGAATGTACTAATGTGACCACATCTCTTACACACAGCTTCTGAGGCCACAGGAGAAGAGAGAAGAGAAGGAAAGGGGATGAGAATGACTCACCCAGCCATCTCTCTGGGTGACTTGATCCTGCAGGTCTACTGAAGCGCAGCCCAACCGCCCAGAGACAAGCGGATGGAGATGGCTGCAGGTGAGCCAAACCTTGGCTCCAATAAAATTGAGAGCAGCTGGCACTTCTGAATACCTTGATCCCTGGGGGCCCAGGCTGAGTGCACACGGGAAAGCACCAGCCCTTTCCCCTTTTGCTTCTTGTCATGCTTAATTACACCAGGATTGTGCTGAGTCAAGCAACCTGTTTGGGGTAGGGGCCCCGGCATGACCTTTCCCATTGCTCTCAGCCAGCACCTGAGTCTCAAGTAGCCGTGTGCATTTCCACCGAGAAACCCAAGGCCGATGCACAGGGTGCCAGACGCTAAGCCCCACACCTCAGTCCCTGGGAGGATGGCCTCTTCTGAACGGAGGGTGAACAAAAGGCCTTGTAGCAGCCACACCACCTGCATTCAGCCCACCACCTCCTGCCTTCAGCCTGGAAACGGACCCTGTGGCTATGAAATGTGGCAACCAGCAGTTGGCCAAAGGCAGACATAGGAGAGGAAGGCAGGCATGCTCGAGGCTCTCAAGTACCCTCTGGCTTGGCCAAGTTTTTCCCCAAGGCTTGGCTTCCAATCTCTGCACCCTCATCTTAGAGGCAGAGGTGCTCACTCTGCACCCCTCAAGAAGAAGCGCAGAGCCCTGAACTTCTCTATGTATGTGTGCACCCCTATAAACATACATAATGTGCTTCTGGAAATGCGCAGGAGAAAGTCCTGCAGCCAAACACTCTAGATTAGTGTTCTCAACCTCAGCTGCACACTAGCATCACCAGGGAGCTTTAAAAGTCTTGCTGCTCAGGCCACACTCCAGAGCAATGAAATCAGAATCTCTAGGTGTAAATATCGGGCATTAATATTATTTTAAAGCTCCCCAGGTGATTCCAATGTGCAGTTAGGATTGAGAATCATTGCTGTAGGCGAACTGAAAGCCCTGGAAAATTGAGGTCAAGCTCCGAAGCTTGAACTGGGCTTGAGGTATCAGGTAGACCTGGAGGCTGTTGGACCCAAAGCCACAAAGTGATATTCATTCAACAAACACTACTGAGCACCAGCTATATACTAGGCCCTCTTCCAGGCTTCCAGAGATTGTATCAAGACCTGTCCTCCCAGAGATCAATTGGCTTGCAATCTGGGTTGCAAGGGTGGTCTGAATCAAGCAACCAGCCAGAGGACATTTACCTAACACGCAGTGTGTGCAAGGCTCTGCAAAAGGAAGTGTCAGGTGAAATTCCTGACCCCCAGGAGCTTAAACCCTAAAAGGAAAAGCCTAAGAATTTGCACAGTGAGAAATAAAAACAAACATAATATATTCAGAAGAAATGAATGTGTGACTGAATGATTCAAAATGACAACTACGTACCGAGGAAGGATGTTGTGCTAAGGTGTTGTGTAATGTGAGGGGCGAAGGACAGGGTCCCTGTGCTCCAAGAGCCTGGACAGGAGCAGTAGCTCCCAAAGGGGGGTTCCCTGGCCGGCAGCACCCACATTCCCCAGGAACCTGATGGAAACCTACATTCTTGGGCCTCACCCCAACACACTGAACCAGAACCTGTGCGGGTGGGGCCCAGCCATCTGCGCTTTAACAAGCCCTGCAGGTAATTCGGGTGCCCGCTCAAGTTTGGGAGCCACTGATCGAGAAGACTAATTAACACCACAGGAGTTGGAGAAAGGAATACCTCGACTACGGTTGATAAAAGCCTTGAAGGATGTGAATCTGGTTCTGACAAAATTTGGGGGACATTAAGTAACTAATATTTAACCCCCCTGGCCTCTATTTGGCCAACTGTACAGTAGTAATAAGCAGTATGTGGTAATGAGGTCTACCAGGGAGAGCCCTATGAGGAGTACACGGGACAGTGTATAGTGGCCAGGGCGGTGCCCGGGGCCTGGTAAGTGAACTCAATAAATGATCTGCAGCCGTGGCAGCCATAATACAGGGGAGCTGTCAGCAAACGAATGTTGACTGAGTGAAAGAGAGAGTGAACTAACTAATTAACGCATGAGTGATGGGGACTGGATTTCGTGAGCCCGGAAAAGCAACAAAGAATGAGGACTTCATTCAATGGGCAAATCTGAGGATGTTCAAGATAAGAAAAGGGCTTCTCAGACCGAGGCTTCAGAACACAGGGCAGATCTTGAGACTCACGTTTTCCTGGCTCAGCCTCCAAAATGACCTGAAGGAAGGCTTTCCTGCCACAGCAGCTGGTGTATTGGTTATATACCTGGGCTATGGAGTCAGACTGCCTGGGTTCAAGTATTTACTAGTAGAGTGGTCTTGGAGGAGTGATTTAACCTCACTGAGCCTCAGTTTTGTCTTCTGAAAAATGGGTATAAAAATAGTACCAAAATCCTAAGAGCTGTGAGAATTGAACATGGTGATGTACCTAATGTAGTGTGATCTCTGATCGTTCATGCCTTGTCTCACAGCACACAGCTGTATGCTATCACGAGCTCTGCTAAGTTTGGGGTGGCTGGGATTTTTCAAGCACACCAACATTAGTCCACTCTGGTGCCAGAGCCAAAAGACTCAAACTGACTGGTTTCTTTGTAACAGCGGTAGCTGCTGAGGCCTGGGCGGCTGCCTGCCTGCAGGTTGTGTACAGGGGCTTCTAACGTATAAGTGCTGTGCACAACCCCGGGACATAGGTATCACCATACCCATTTAACAGATGAGGAAACTGGAGTTTAGTGACTCATCCAAGTCATTCAACCATCAAGTGTCAAAGCCTAGGTTCAAATTTAGCCCTCATTCCAAACCCGTGGTCATTCTACTACCAAGAAATCACCCCCAGATCTCCCCCAGAGGCTGCCTAAAGACCTTCCAAGTGTGGTTCTCCCAGGGGCTGTGGCCGATGGCCAGGCTCCTTCATGACACTGCTGCGTCACACGACACATTAGACTGTGATGTGACTCAGGTCTCTGAGTCAGGAGTAGGGAAGTCACAGGAGTGGGGACAGGATGGTGGGCCCTGCAGGGGACAAGGCTCCTGGGTTCTAAGGCCGCTCCATCTTGCTGAGAATGATTAAGTGTATACACTGCATATCTGTGTATTTGTGTGTGTTGGTCGAGGGAGAAGAGTGTCGAAGGGACGGAAGGAAATGACACTCCTTCCCAAGCCCAAAATAGTTACGAAACCTAAACACAGAGGGAGGACAACCGAAAACAATAGAAAATTCACATCAGCTTTCAGAAACCATTTGCTCCTTCTGAAAGAGGCATTCTGACCCATGAAACGACACCGCAGGACAAATCTCTTTTATCTCCTCCCAGGTCCATTTCATTAAATGCCAAATTGTGTTCTCCTGTCTTTGTCCTCTCAGATACCAGCTGTGACTCTGCTGATGGCCAGGGAGAACCCTATATCCATGATGCCTCTTCCTAAAGATCGGAACTGTGTTGTCCACAAGTGAAGAGAAGTGTGGTTGGCCTTCTGTCTTCCCTTGAGAGATTCTGACAAAGATTCCTAGAGTCCAAATACAAACTTGGACTTCATCCTTTTACTCCCTTCGGTTCAATTGGTCCAAAGAGCTGCTTGGATGCTCTCAACCGGAACAAAGAAGACACAGCTTGGCTGGGACTCTCAGTTTTTATAATGATTACTAACAATTTACTCTCCCTCAAATCTTATGTTTACCTGCACTGGGCCATGTTACCTCAAGCTAACCCCACCTGCCAAAAATATTACTGCATTTTCTTAATTTGTCATCTTGGTGTTCCACAGTTGCCATGGTAGTAAAACCTACACTCAACAGCCTCGCTGCCATTGTCAACTACAAATGAAATTAGCTACTCCCAGTTTGGCTCAGCAAAAAAAGAAATGTGCATCTCCTATACGCCAGGTCTTGGGCTAGGCATAATGCCTGGGCGCTGAGATGAAAAAGGAGGAGAGTTCTGTAAAGTTTTGCTCCTTTACAAAGCGGACTTTTTGTTTCTCATGTGAGGAGATTGCTTTTTTTAAAAAAATTAAATCGTGGTCGAATATATATAACATAAAATCGACCGTTTTGGCCCTTTTTTAAGTACACAGTTTGGTGGCATCTGGTACATTCACCATATTGTGCGCCCACCTCTCATCTCAACTGTCCGTCCCCAAAACCGTTTCATGCCCCCAAGCAGGAACTCGGTGCCCATCAAGTGACAGCTCCCCGCTGCCCACTCCCCAGCCCCTGGTAATCTCTAATTTACTTTCTGTCTCTGTGAATCTGCCAACTCTGCCTCTTTCATATAAGAAGAATTTTATATTATTTGTCCCTTGTGTCTGGCATATTTTGCCTAACACTGTTTTCAAGGTTCATCCGTATTGTAACATTTATCAGAACGCCACTCTTTTTCAAGGCTGAACACACACACACACACACACACACACACATCACATTTTGTTGATCCATTCATCTGTTGGATATTTGGGTTGTTTCCAACTTTGGGCTATTGTGATTAATGCTGCCATGAATATCGGCACACAAGTTTCTGAATCCCTGCTTTCAATTCTTTTGATAAACTTAGGAGCAAAACTGTTTGATCATATGTAATTCTATGTTCAATGTTTTGAGGAACTGCCATATTGCTTTCCACAGAGGTTGTACCATTTTATATTGCATTTAAATTTCTCCACATCCTCACCAACACTTGTTCTTTCCTGGACTTAAAAAAACAGCCATTGCAGCAGGTGTGAGAAGGCTGCTTTCTGTAAGAGCAGACCGGTGAGGTTGCCAGGGCACCACAGGTGCACGCGGGTGGACTAGGGTGGTCTTGCCCAGTGACTGACTGACTGAATGGGCCCTCCTGTTTACAGCGACGGCTGCTCCCTTGGACTTGGTGTCCTGCACGAGTCTTCCCCAACTCTCCTACTGATAGGATTTGGAACCCACACAAGGAAACCCCCGCTCCACAAAAGAAACCCAGGCAGCAACCCAGTTCACAAGTGTATCCGGGCTCTGATTCAGGGACCATCTGCATCATCTCTCCGCATTGGTTTCCGCACATGGGAATCAGTAAAAGCTGCCACTTTAGAATCAGGGAAGTCTAGATGGTAGCACCTCAAAAGCAAGAAGACTATTATAAGCTGCAGACTGTGGTAGTGGAGAAACCAAAGCTGTGGGCCAGACTGGCCTGAGTCACAGCTCCACCACTGGTCACGTGGACAACCACAGCAAACTGTCTGCTCTCCCTGCCTCAACTTGGACCTGATCCCATTCTCGTGAGGATTCAATGAAACAATAAGAAACACTTAGCAGAGTGCCTGGAACAACAAGAGGCCTCCATCAAAGCTAGCGTCCTCGCTGTCACGGTGAAGCTCCAGCGTGAGCAGCTGTGGGAGGGCAGAAGGGGCCCCAGGAGGCGGCTCACTCGTCACTGACTTTCCTGGTGGCCATCCAGGCTGACCCCAAGGACTGAGAATACCTATCCAGATGCACGGCCAGGGTCGAAGAGCAGGAAGTCAGCTGCAGGCCACCAGTCTCTCCAAGCTCATTTTGGCACGTGACTTGGGAAGAGAGCAGGGCTACCACTACATAGCTCTCTTCAAAGACTCAGCGCCCACCCGCCGAGAGGTCAACAGGGACTTTCACTACATGAAAACCCACAGATGGGACTGGAGTTGGGTAGAGTTTCCAAAGACAAGGTTGACTGACAAGCTAAAAATTCAGCAAGAACAGCAGGGGACTGTACCAGGAGGACCCAAGGGAAAACCCAGGAGGAACGAGCTCCACGGCTGGGCAGGGTGGGCATGGCATGCCGGCAGCTCCATAATTCCTGCGTGTGTGGAGGGCAGCAGCTCTCAGCCTGGCCTCCCAGGAAGCTTTCTATTTCACTGAAGCGTCGAGAAGATCAGAGTCCCAGGGAATAAAAAATAGCTCCTGGGCTCCATACTTCACCTGTAACTTAAAAGTTTTATTGTACATGGAGACCCTCAAACCAAAAGCCAAGCCATTAGGGACAAAAGGAGGAGTATTACATGGTGGGACCCTGCAGGTGTGTGGGAGCCGTGGCTGTGACCAGAGAATCACAGTGGACTCTATTTACTGAGCACCATGCAAGGTGCGTTCCACATGTGGTCCGACTGACGAGGTACAGCGGCACCATGTGTTGGGACAGCAGCTCCACTTTATAGAGAAGAAAACTGCCTGTGTATGTGTGTGTGCACATTTTCTGAGAGAGGGAAGGTAAGAGAAATTCCTGTGGCTTAAGTATCACATATTAGCATAAACTCCATCAAATTATTACTATTCAACCTTTTCCATAGGTTGACTGATAGGGTAGTATTCTTACCCTATTCCATAAATGATAATTCCCTAGGGTTCAACCTAATATAACACAACTTAAATATAGTAAAAATTTATATTAAAAATTAACATAATTATATCATACATTAAAAATTACACATGAATTCTATCATACATGTTATTTTATTTATTGATTATGCAATGTTATATACAATATAATATAAATTATATAACAGGCCTGAGCGGCACAATGCCCAGCAGTTGAGAATGTGCATTCCAGAATCCGACTGCACGGGAAACTTGGTGCTGCCACTTACTAGCTGTGGGACACTGGGTAAATAATGTACGCTCTCAGGGCCTTTGTTTTCCATCTACAAAATGAGATAATAATAGCACCAACCTCATAGGAATCCTGTGAAAATGGAGAAAACACAAGCAACGTGTAAGAACAGTGCCTGGCACATACCGCTGACCTGCAGTCACTGTGCCTGCCTCTGCTCGCTGACTCCTTGAGACAGCCTTGCCGACAGTCGCTGCTACCTTGATTTCACAGCAAGAAGCCTGTGCACAGGTTCAGAGATCTGCCCAGGATTACACATCTAGCAAGAAGGCGTCAACAGTTCCAACTCAGTCCTGTCCGAGTCTCAAACCCTGCTGTCCCTTCGAAGCTGCCAGCTTCTCCTGGTAGTCTCCCTGAGCCTGCCTTTACCATGTGGTGGCGGGAAAGGTGGGGCCAGCTGACTCTATGGTTCCTTCCAGCTTTCCCATGCAAGGGGGCTATATCAAAGCTGTAGCAGCAGGAGAAAACGGGATCAAATGCCTTCAGTTCCACTGAACGCAGTATCCTTAGCCATGTGGCCAGGAGAATTTCTGTATTTAGGGTTCCAATTTTTTTTTCTTTTCTGCTATTTCTTTCCAGAGTCCTCAGTACATTTCCTAATTAATCACTCCCACCTAATTTCCTAAAGCAATCACATCCTCCCCGCAGGCAAGCGGCCCATCTCAGGCAGAAGCACACACACCAGCTGGCCCCTCGGCGACGTGGGAGTGTGCGAGCAGCCCTTGGACACAGACCAAAGAGTGGCACAGACGCAGGGAAGACGCGGCTTGGGAGCTACACTTGGAGGAGGCTCTTCCCACCCTGGTGACATGTGGGTTTCCTGGTGAGCTAAAGGCACACGGATTTGGTTCTCTGAGGAAACCCTAAGATGCAGCAGAGCCGGCTGGAGCACTCCAGGACGCAGGGAGACTTGACTCACGGCTACTCTGTGACACAGGCAGGGCCATGCTGGCGAGGTAGGAAGGCTCAGATTTGCTCCCAGCTTTGCCACTTATTTTCTGTGTAAATCTGGCCAAACCTTTCCTGTGGTTGAGTCTCGGTTCTTCTATCTTTAAAATGAGAACAGTGATGTATGCAAGACAGTGTGGGTGTGAGGAAAGGCCACAAACACAGCAGCCTTGAGGAGCTAGAAGACGGCATCGAAGGGGGAGCTGGGCTGAGCAAAACATCATAACATGAAGCTGAAGGCAGCGGACACACAGGGTCAGGGCTGGTCCACTGTGGGAGGGGTGGGGACTGCGGTAACATGGAGACACGCCTCATCAGAAGGCCAGTCAATCGCTGCCACAGAGCCAAGCTGACCCCCTGTTGCAGATTTTTCCAATTTTCAAAAAGGTAGACATAGATTTTTATATGAATTCACCCAATCTTAAAATGTTGGCAAGATTTCGACATTAAAAAAAAACCGCAATTATGTGAGCCAATACCACGTGGGCCAAGCACAGCATGTGGGAGGGCTAGGCTTGGCCGACTGGACTTGGCCAACTGGACGCTGGTTCGCAAACTGTGTCCATGGAAGTATTAATCAAGACAATGTAATATACAAAGCACGTAGCCACGCACATAACACATAGTAAACACTCAATAAATGATGGCCGTAGCTATCATTATCGCTGCTACCTTCACTGTGCCTCAGAACCCCCACCCGTAACGGCGGATGGTAGAACTCCCGGTAGCTGTCTGGCTCACCGGCATCTGCGAAAATCTCGGAGGGCACTATAGAGATTAACCACCGTGCATACAAAACATTCATGCTCCTTATTAATTTAAACACATGTCATTCGCATTGGGCTCGGCCAGTGGCTCTGAACCAGAGGTGATTTTGTCCTCCAGGGGACAGCTGGCAGTGTCTGGACACAGTGTTTGGCTGTCAGGCTAGGAGGAGGGGAGGTGGTGTATGCTACTGGAATCTAGTGCATAGAGGTCAGGGACACTGCTAAATATCTTTAAATGAACAGGTGGCACCCCCCACAGCAACAAAAAATCCAGCCTCAAATGTCAATACCACTGAGGTATAAAAACGCTGGGCTAGAGGTTTCCCTTGGCATCCTCTTCATGGAAGGGACCTTATGAAAACAGAGCTTTGGCTAGGTTCCCGCACAGTAAGAGATGGGAGGAGGCAAGAGGAGAGGGGACAAGGAAGAGAAGGGGCGGCCGAGGACAGAACCACCATCTCTAGTGACCTCCTCTGAAAGGCTTGAGGCTCCCCTTCCACTCTGCTTCCTATGGAACCTTCTCGCCATTGTTGCAATAGCTGTTGTGTTGACACATTTTCTTAGAAAATTATTTTGAACCTGCACCGATTGGAAAATGGGCTCTGGGGAAACTGAGGACTCGAAAGTTGAACTGCTTGAGCCAAGGTCACTCAGCAAGTTGCAGGGCACATCTGGGAGAGAACCCTCTTGGGTCCTGGTCTATATCCCTCAGGAAGACATCGCTCAGTTTGGCTGTTGCCATGGTAATTACAAATCAATTTTTTTCTATCCATTAAAGCAGTTATTCTGTAGAACTCTCTCACAAGGCATTGTTGAACCCGCCCCAGTTACTCCATGGATGTGAAAGTAATCATATTTTTGTATATTCCGTAATTCTGGCTACATTTACGATTGGCCTTCACCTCAGACGGTATAAGTAAGTGGGGTTACATTGCACCAGGCTTGTCATACATCACTATGACTACTCCAAACAAAGAAAACTGTGCTAGAAGCAAAAGCAAGTGACTCCGATTCACCTTAGGAAAGGAAAGAGAGTAACTTTGATCAGTTCCTACATTATGCTAACCATTTAACATAACTTATTTAACGTTCTCTATAATTTGAAGAATTTCTTTAGGTCAGTTTTCTCAAACACTGTTGCACATCAGAAATACCTGGGAGCTTTACAGAATCACAATACCCAGGAAGTGCCCCAAAATCATTAAATCAGAATGGCTCGGGTGAAACCCCGGCATCAGTAAATTTTAAATCCCCCAGGTGGTTCCAGTGTGCATCCTAGTTTGAGAATCAGGGTTTCAGAACTCATAATCCTTAGTTTACAATGACGCTGACATCCTAAGAGAAAAGTGAACTTGCCTAAGGGCACTTAACTGGCAAACGGAAAAACTGGGATTCAAATCCAGAACTGCCGTTCTGCGAGGCCAGGCGCGGGGCATAATCTTTCTCCTAGTGCAACTTTTCCCTCAGGAGTTTGTTGTCTGTGGCTCTCTCAGAGTTATTTACTTGCAAGTTTATGAACTCCAGCCAAAGGGGATTCACTAGAAGGCTGACAGGGACTTCTGGATTCAATGGAAATCTTATGAACGAACAGGTCTGAGGAAAAGGAAAGTAGGCATGTCTGGTCATTTCACAAGTGCTTAGATGAAATGGCAAGCCAGCACATCTTATCTCCTTGTTCTTGTTCTTCTGGTCAAGATTTCAAGTCCAGGAAGGAAGCTTCCAAACAACCTGACTCACGTCATGAGCCCGCCCTTGGACGAGGAGAGGGCAAGCTCCCTGATCAAACCCACCTGAGCGTGCCCCATGGCTGCAGGAGGGACTGTTCCGCTAGGAAGAGAGACTGAACACTGGGCAGCCAAAACACAGCACATGCCTGCTATGATGGAGGGGTGGGGGACTTAGAAAAGCAAGAAGACGTAGACAGTTTCAGAGGCCTTTGGGAGATCTTGAGGGGCGGGAAGGAGGCGCTCCTGGTTCATGATTCCTCACAGAGCCTTGGGTCCCGCAAACTGCCTGGAGATTCCAGACCTGGCATCCTGACTTCACACCACACAGACGAGGCTACTACGGTTTGCCAATGTTGAGCCAGGAAAACAATGCTTTAAAAAAGGCAACAAGAAAAACAGACACGAGGTAAGAGTTAGCATGCTGGCCTGTAGCTATCCAACAGGAAGAAAGAGGACAGACCCAAAAAAGAAAGGAGTCATGTGGATATCTGAGCAAAACGGTTGTAACTGAGGAAGTCGGGGGCATTCTGGGGTCAAAAGCCCACAGGGGCAATTAAAGCTCCTTTTCACTGGAGACCCTTTATCCCAGGAGGGTACCTTCCTAGATCTGGGCACCCACAGACCCTAGTATGCAGGGACTTGAGAAATTAGGCTACTGTAACATATTAGCATTAAATAAATAGTTGCTCCATGCATAATTCATGGAAGAACCAATATCCAATACAAACAAAAGAACTACAATTGTTAACTGAGGCTCCTCAATCTAAAGGTACTCTGTATGAAGTCCTCACTGGGTGTGAGGGACTGGGCAAGAAGCTTTACATGATGGACTTCTCACACTCACCACACCCTACAAGCACTTACTTTTATACCCATTTGACAGATGCAGATACATCTTTATGAGGATACAGATGAAGACTCAAAGAGATGAAAGGGTGTACAGCGGTCACAGAACCATAAGGAATGAAATTCAAAACAAGATCAACCTATGGGGAGCACCTGTGTGCTGGCCTCAAGGCCAAGGTGCCTCATGATGCTCATTAGCATCGCGTGTGCACTAAGCATTTTGCCTACATCATCCCCAACTCTTAGAACAACATTTGAGATAGGTATTATTATCTTTTTTTTTTTTTTAATGAGAAAACTGAGTCTACAAAGACAAGTGGTTTGCCAAGAGGGCACATTTGGAATATAGATAATTTTGAATCCAAATGTCTTCAGCTTTGAAACCCAGGGTCTTCCCACCTATCCAATTCAATTTAAATTTTAACAATGTGTTGACTTAGTCCAATTTTCACAAGGCTTGTACAAAGCCACAGAAAAACGCACAGCTCCTGCCATCAAGAAGCTTTGAATCTGGTTAAAGGATCAGTCACACATCACAGAAAGTACAGATGATGTTTGCATGGCCGCATACATAGGTTTTGCACACGACAGCACAACTCTTCTCAGAGCTCTGAGACTCCACTTAAGAAGTCAAACAGCTCTAAGGCCACCATGCTGCAAGCCAGCTCAAGCCACATGGAGAGGTCACATGCAGGCACTCCAGTCCCCAGTCATGGTTGAGCTCAGCCTTCCAGGCCACATGTGAGTGACCAGCCTGCACGTGCTTCCAGCTCCCAGCCATTCAGATCTCCCCTCGTCATTCCCTCACTCTCCGCCGAAGTCTCAGATGTCAGAGAGAAGAGAGCTGTCCCTACTGAGCCATATCCAAAATCCTGACCCAAAGAAGCATGGAGCATAATAAAATCATCATGGCTTCACAACACCTTTGCTAAGCGGCAAAGGTAATCAGAATAATGACTTTTTGAGTCATTATTTAATGCCAGGGACTGCCCTCTGAGCTTGACACGTATTACCTCATTGGATCCTCCCAGCAAGCCAAAGAAGCAGGTTATTGTTAAAAAAAAAACACGCCATGGCCCAGCTGGTGTAGCTCAGTGGATTGAGCACAGGCTGGGAACCAGGAGGTCCCGGTTCGATTCCCAGTTGGGGCACATGCCTGGGTTGCGGGCCAGGTCCCCAGTGAGGACCATGTGAGAGGCAACCACACATTGCTCTTTCTCCCTCTCTTCTCCTCTTTCTAAAAATAAATAAATAAAATCTTTAAAAAAAAAAACACGCCAAGACTACTTGCTCGTGATCGCGTTCACACGCAGGTCACACTCAGTCCAGCATGAAGACCCCAAACTGCTCTGCTACAGAGGAAGGAAGATTATGTCTGTGCATACAGTCTACAAAAGCCCAAGGCCAATCCATTTTAAGAAACACCGACTGCTATTTTGGAAACATCTTTTTCTTTCCTAATTTCAGAAGGCTTACTATGGAGCTGAGCTAATTATTTGAGCCTTAATCAAGGACCAGCCACTCCCTGAAGCAGCTGTCCTGGCCTCTCTGTTGCCTCTAGCTAGTCCCTTGGGTTGGTCGAATGTTGGCTCAGGTCTAAACTCCAAATCCCAGCCCCCGGCATTGAGGATGCATAGGGCTGAAAAGATCCTTGGAGATCTTCCAGTCTACTCCCCTCATCCCCTTTAAAGATGAGGAAACTGAGGCCCAAAGAGGTCAAGTGACTTGTCCGAGGTCATTTGGTGTGTCAGAGGTACAGCCAGGTCTCCACATTCCCAGGCAAGCATTCTCTCCACTACACCATGCTGCCGTTGCTTAAAATTCCCCAGAGCTGCCTCCCTCGGCCCTCCTCTCGACAGAGCTGTTCCCCGCCCCCTCAAACAACTACACACAGTCACATTTGGCAAGAGGTGCTATCGGCCCCACTCTGCTCACGACACGCTGTTTTGCAACGGGGCCTCTTTGTTCGCTAGCAACACACAAAGAAAACTGGAGCGCGGTCTTCTCGGAAGGAGAGGTTTCCTGTTTTAAAGGCAGAAGAGAGCTTCCTGGCTGACTGTGGCTCGAATCAGCATGCAGCTCTAGTCGGGAGAGGACCCAGAGGATGTGCAAGTCTTTGCAAAATTTCTAGAACACACAAGGAGGGCACATGGCAGGAGGGAGCTTATGGGAACATTTCCGAAAGTATTAACACGTATGCCTAAGCAGAGTAAACAGAGGACACTGGTTACCACCAGTGGCATGAAGTAATTACACGGGGGCGGGGAGGGGGGCGGGCGGTGGCACTAGGGTTGTTAAAAACTCCCATGGAGTGAGTGGCCTGCCCACTTTAGATTCCTGCCCCAGTCCTGGGTCCCAGCGTTCCTTCCCTTGCAGCGCTCCTGATGGAGGCCTTCCCATTCTGGACCCTAAACAGGCTCCCTTCGTGCTAAGGGTTCTCAGGATATGATCTGCAGTCTGAAACCCCGGCTCTAGCTCCGCATTAGTCCTTATTTTTTGTATTAGATCTGGTCCCTGTTCTTGTTTGCCTGCCTTCCCAGATTGGCAGAAATTCCTATGGCTCTGAGAGATCTTTGCTGAGGACCAAATGCTGTGAACAGGGCTGAAAGGAAAGCAGGGCAGACTTCTCACGAGGGCAGCTCCCACCACAAAGCTGAGGTCCCCTCCGAGTATGCTCTGAGACCTTCATCTGCCCAGGCGGGCTGAGATCAGCTGGGAGGGATAGACCAGATGATCTCTGGAGAGACCTCAAAAGCCTGAAAATCTCTTGGCTAGGGAAGAAAATGAGAGGGGGTGGGGGACAGAACCAAGTTCCATGGCAGAAATTCAGGACTTGTAAGCCGGCAGTGATGGGAAGAAATGTGCCAGCTTCTAGTAGGAGGTGTAGTGCATGTGTTTCTTAGGGCTACTGCAAGCCACACATCTTCCATTCCAAAGGACCAGAGACCCACCCTCTGACATACCTATGTGCATCATAGGTCTCCATGCACAACACAAGATCTCCAAAGAAAAGCTGGGCCACATGACCGTTCTCAGACCCTTCCCCTCAAAGATGAGCTCCCCCCAGCCTCCCCCACTCCTGGGCAAATCTGCCCAAACAGCAACTTTCAGTCCAAAGCCCCCTCCTTCACTTTCCCCTTGGAACATCCCCACCTGCTCAGTTAAAGCTAGGAGAGAATAAGGGAGTTAACACCACAGGGAAACAAGGTCCAGTGGTCTAGTTACAGCGGGGATAGCCCAAGAGGGAGAACTGGCCTCCCCAAGGCGGCCCTGTGTCTTGTCATGGCCTCAAAGCTGCTGTGCTGTGTGTCAGTGTTTATTAAATGCCTCTCAAATAAGGTCACAGCTCTACAGAGTTAGAACTCTAATAAAATACAGAGCTGTGTTGTTTGCCAGCTAGCTGCTTTCTCAGAGACAATTGTTCTCAGATTAGTATTTTCCCCAGGAGTTCTTTTTTTTTTTTTTAATTCTATTTGTACTATTTTTTTAAATGAGGTGTGACTTTTTCTACATATTTGTACCCACTGAAAGGGCTGAGCAGGGCTTGCTTTCATCTGTGGTTCCTGAGGGCTGGGCATCACATCCTTCATCATCCCAGCATTTCCCCCTCCATCCCACAAACCTCCTCTCTGAACCTGGCCTGGTGGCCCTCACCTTGTCCGTCATTTGGTGGGAAGGCACAGAGTAGACTGATTCCCTATTATTTTGAGCTGTTCTGGCTATGAGGACACTTCATTAGCTTATTCTTCATTGTTCCTGGGACATACTGTAGTAAGACCAAAGAACTCCTTTAAATGACTCCATCTTTCATGAAGCCCCTTCTTTGGTTCTACGTTGTTGGAAACCAATGCTTATTAATTAATTAATTAATAATTATTAACTCATTTAGGCAACACATCCTCTAAACTCTACCTGGCTGGGTTGCTGACATGGCTGGCATGAGGCTATATTTGCATTTGTGAAATATTCATCTTGATAAGGAAGAGTTCAAAGACATGGGTGACTGAGCAAAGCTTTTGAGATCATCGAGCTTCCTCCTCTGTAAATGCCAGATTCTAAGATGAACCCTTATCACCTTTCAGATATAGGATTTAGTGGTTAAAATCAGGTATTACTGGTAGACTCATTAAGGTATTTGCTTAGCATGAATTTAGGAGGCATGTGTAGATATCTGATCTCATTCAAACATTGCATCAGTTCCATGAGAACCTACCATTCCCAAGGTTACAGATGAGACAACTGAGACTCAGAAAGAGACTCTTGCAATGTCCCACAGTTTAAATAACACTGATGAAAACCAGGATTCTGCCTAGGTCTTTTCACTCATTTAAGGTTACAGCAAATAGCGCTCTCCACTGCTTCCCGTTAATACTACTTAGAAACCCCACATGTAAAACAGTTTTCTACCTACATTCTAGAGTTGAGCAGAGATGGGGAGTAGAAAAAAGAACGTCAAGAAAGTGCTAGACAATCCAAAAACTTCTGCAACATATTTCTGGGCAGGACAGCTCTCCAATGAAATGATCATCACTGAGCTTTTCGATCACAGAACAATCTGCTCTTTTCTCTGCTTGGGGTTGCAGGGAGCACAGGAGCAGGTTGTAACTCATCATTCACAGAGTCCAGCCCTGCAGTACCTTTAACACCACCCTGGGCATCATAAAAGGCTTCAGATGTCTCTGAAGATGAAGTCAGAGTTGTGTCCAGGACTCAGCCAACAGGCCAGGAGTCTCCAGTTGCCAATGAAGGTCTATGCCACAAAAATCTTCCTGCCATCCAATCTCAGAACCTGAGGCCTAGATGGTGGAAGTCCAAATTCAGTGACCAAGGCTATGGAGAGCTACATGAAGGGCAGGAGAGAACAAGTAGCCAAGCTGGAAGAGTCAGGCAGGGGCCAGGGCACCTCAGGCTCAAGGAGAGATGCACAAGATGCAGAAATCCATGGTGAAGCCCACAAACCTCAGATCAGAAGTTCATAGTGTCCACACCATGCAGACCGGCCTGAGTCGGGGCATACACTAATCACAGAGGACAGGGGAGCAAGGAATGGGTCTGCTGAGTAGCAGACTGGAACCAGGGAGGATGAAAAACTCAAGAGGGAGTCAAGGTGGGTGGTTGGATGTGCTGGCAGGCTTTCAGGAACCACAACCCACAGTGGTGCCAAAGTGCAGAATGAGTCAGGGGTCAGGAACCCCACCGGCATTTTGGACAAGAGAAGGAGTCTGAGCCCACACAAGCAGTGATAAGGCCATGGAAAGTGAAGTCACATGAACTCTGGCCAGGATGCATCTCATGGAGCTTCTGTTTTAGTAGGACTGGATCTCAGCCTGGGGGGAGGCTGGAGGCCATGGCTGGGAGAACGTGAGTTCTTGGGCTCTTGCTCTCGTCAGTCCCCTGAAACCATGAACATCTGTGAACCTGTACCATGTTCACATTACTACCTACAGAAACCCCACTCAAGCTCCAAATCCAATGCTACCTACTTCCCCAACTGGACATGATGGCTCTTCCTCCGGGTGTCCAGAACACCACACTGGCCTTCCTGTTCAGATGCCTTGCATTGAACAGGTACTGAGTCAGCTGGGGCTCATTATTTTTCCTTCCAGCTGTTCTTTGGGAATTGAGTTAGGAAGACAGAGGAAGGTCTGACTTAAAAGATTTGAGAGGAATGACATGACCAGTGGTCAGAGTGCAGACCTGAGAACAGCCGGCTGCTGAGAACAACCCTGACTCACCTGCTCCCACCTGGGGACGTTCCTTCGCCTCTCTGACTTGGTTCCTCACCTGTACAGTGAGGATCGTATGTGTTCCTGCCTTGCACAGCTGTTGAATAAAGTGAGGCCATGCCTGAGAAGCGTGAGAGCATTGGCAGGCACGGAGAGGGGCCTGTGAGTGGGAGCTGTGGTGGTGGTGGTGGTGGTTTATAGAAACTTGGGGACAGCTTGCAGGCCTCAGTCCCCTGTGCCTCATCCTCCATCTCAATTCAGTCCAGCACTACTCAAGCCGTAAGGCCTATGCCAACAGGCACCCAAAATGGTGACAACAAGCCCTGTGGGAAACTGAAGCTTCTCTGATGAGCTCCGCTACCGACAGAAGGGCCCGGTTTCTCAGGCTAAAATATTTTCCAACAGAGAATAACACACACACATACACACAACACACACATCCCATACTGGTGGGGCTTCTGGCATCAGCCTAATAGGACAAAGATGAAGCTAAAGCCATGATGAAAAGGGCTGTGAGAGACCAAGAGTTTAGAGGAAATTCAAGAAACAGAGGAATTAAGCATTAATAGGAATTCATTCCAGAGAAAATATGAACAACAGAACCCCAGGGAAAGAAGATGCTGTGGGCCAATAAGACCTCAAGACTTTGATCCATCCCAGCCAGAAAGAACAGGACAACGCACTGGGCTGGCCAAAAAGCCCGTATGGGTTTTTTTCCATAAAATAAAAGACACGTTTTTCATTTTCACCAATAACTTTATCAGTGTGGATATTTTGAGTACGTCAGCTCTCTCCCACTATTGGCTTCCAGTGGGTAGAGGCCAGGGGTGCTGCTAAACATCTTCCAATGCATAGGACAGCCCCACAGCAAAGAAATATTTGGCCAAAACATCAGTAGTACAAGAAACTTTGCAAACCATGTTTGACACGTTCGATCAGTCCTGCACCTTCTCCACACACTGCACAAATCTTTTTTTGCATTTCAGCATTTTTACATTTCTTGAAATAATAAAGCATAATATGACAAAAATGCTGTGTATGTTCTTCCATCTTCAATATTAAAATGGCTGCACAAAAGTTCAACAATTTTGATAAGTTTTTTTAATCCATGCTGGTATGACAGCTGTCACAATACAATCTAACAAAACTGTTTTGAACAAAGTTAAAAACAATTAAGTGCTACTAGAACCATCGCACGAAAAACACATTATGGACTTTTTGGCCAACCCAGTATTTATGGAATCCACACCTCAGACCATAGAGAGACTTTGAAAAAGGCAGAGAGGACTCTGTTGATTTATTGACAAGCCGGATGAAGATCCACAGGGCAAGTTCACTGAAGTTGCAGAGGTTCTGGGGAGAAGAGTGGTTAATATGCTAGATGAGAAACTCACAATAGGAAGTGTTCCTGAAAAGCTGATGAAATGAAACTATTTGCCAAAAATTAATCAGGATAAATGTAGAGTGTTGCACTTAGACTCCAAAAAGTTAACTGCACAAGTCTTGGATGGGGAAAGAGGGATCGACAACAAGGGGGTGGCTGGGGGGACACAGGGGATGCAGTGGACACCCTGGTTAAATGAGCCAAGGCAGGGGATGGCTGTCCAAAGTGAAACTGTCCCTTTAACACACACTGATGGACGTCAAGATAGCAAGAGAGCAGACGTTCCCATTCTAATACAGGCAAAGAAGACTGGAATCTGTTCAGAGGAAGAGCACTGGAAATGGGGAAAGAGCCTGCCTTAGGTCTGACACATACAGAGGAGTCGAGGTAACTCTAAAAACGCACGGGAGGAGAGAGGAGACTTGGACAAGTGGGTAGTGAGAAATGCAGGAGCAATATGATTGTTGAAATCCTATCACGTGGAAGAAGGATTATACTTGCTCTATGTAACAACAATCAATGGGAAATAAGTCCAACCCCTAAACAAAGAAAAAATTCTCCTTAGAACTGTTTTTAAAAATGGTATCAACTGCTTTAGGAAGAACTGAGCTCCTCCCCAGTGGATGGGATCAAAGGAGAATGGCCACTTTCTCCACAGTTATGTTGGGGGAAGATCAACACGCACGTGGCTGGGACTCAGACGAGAGCACACCTTCCAACTCTGTCAATCTACGTTTTCCCAAACCAGCCTTTGTCTCGAGCATTCTCTGGAAGGAAGGCCGCCACCGGTAAGAACTACAATAATCATAAGGACAGGAATACTTAGGCACTCCGATCCAAGCAGTCAGCGTGAGCTCATGCAACACCCACAGCGTCCTAGGAAGCGGGCGTTGTTATTATCCCCATTTCACAAATGAGGAATCAGGAGCCACCCAGCTAGTCAGTGGTAAACCAGGACTGGAGCCCTGTCTGGCTCTGGAGTCCACGGACTTACGCACAAATATCGTTCCCTTTCCCACCTCCTTGTCTGCTCAGTACGGAGGAGGTTTAATCACATACCTCTTCAAGAATGACTGAGGGAAGAGGTGCAGCAGACATGATGCTGGCAACAGGACGGCGGAGGCCACTGTGCGTGGGGAGGAAAGTGTGCCCTGCAGCCGATCAGCGGTAACAGTAGTTGCAGAACACAACCCAGGTCTTCAGGACAGAGAACCAGAGTTTTCCTATTAGGTATACACTCTTTCCACCTGGGCAAGGCCGATTTAAATCTCAGGCTGGAGAACAGCAAATAATGGAGAGCCTTGAAAAGTGACACCTCTGGGTCTCTCCTATCCAGAACTCGTGGTGGTTCAGAAAAGCTCTCTCAAAAAGCTTCCGTGCCCTTTTTTTTTTTTTTTTGGTTTGTTTTGTTTCTTTTCAGCAGTTCTAAAAAGGGTTAAGACCACCTTACATAATGAGGGTGGAGCATGCTAGTAAATGCAGCTGTTTCAAGTAAAAGCAGTAATGGAGGCAAACACAGGAAGTCAGTACAAGGGGGTATTTAGGGAAAGACAGGAGGAATGAGCGTTGAAAAAAAAAAGTCAGGGCCAAAAATTCCCCATGAAAACCCAACCCCCCCAAATAAATAAATAAACTTCATTCCTTATTTAAATATACCACAAAGCATCACGCCCATGACAAAGATGTAAACCACTTCAACCTTAATCCCCTCTTGATGGAGGAGGCCAACCTGGGCTTAGCTGGAGGGAGGGAGGGAGGGAGGACACAAGGCCCAAGGCAGTGGGGCACAGCCTGCGTGCAGGCGAGGCACTCACCTCCACGGGGCACATGGAGAGTGGGCATCGCTCAGACCTTCCAGCTGGATGCGGCCCGAGGGGCAGAAATGGAAATTGACAGCCATGGCCACTATCACTAAGGGTTGGTGGTGTGTGTATGGGCCAGGCACTGTATTAAGCACTTCCCGTGCGTTATTTCATTCAGTCCTCCCCAAGAGGAACATTTCCCACGCATGCACTGCAAGTGAGAGAGAGAGAGGGGTCCGAGTGGCGAACGCTATGCTGGGTGCTGTGCTGACTGCATCACCTGGATCACCTTGGGCCACGCACAGGACTGCCACGGGGCAGTGCAATCATCACCCCTGTATTACAGGTGTGGAAATGTAGTACAGAGGCATAAAATAGGCTGCGGCCCAGAGTGGAGTAACTGTCCAGGACAGAACAGCAAAGACATTACAGAGCCAGCATTCAAACCAGAGCCGTCTCCAAGAGCCCACTCCTGATCCACTAGGTGGGGGCTCTTAAACCTCCATGTCACAGACCACATAGTTGACAATAAAGATCCCACAACTCTCAGACCCACTGTCCACACTTTCCAGCGGAGAGAGAACTCAGTGACAACAAACAGAACTGGAGAGAAACAATATAACAATCAAAATGGCAAAAACACAGTCTAACATCAGAACCAGATGACCGGCAAGAGCAACACAATGCCGATCCTACAAAGACACCAATTAATACGAGAACGGCAGCAATCAACGACCACAGAGAGTGCTGGATGGTGCTGACGAGCCCTGATTAGACAGTCCTAGGATTTAAGTGTTCAACATTTCCAGCTCTTGTCATGGGCCTGTGCACAGTAGGAGTTTTGTAAAGTTGCTAAGCAATGCCTGGCAACCGGACCCCAGGGTGAATCATTCATTAGGAGTCCTTGGTAATCCTAGTAAGGAAATAATTTTAGTCTGAGAGAGCCAAAGTTTAGAAATCCTTAACAACTCATGAGTTACAATACCTAGTAAGTTGTCTTTAGCCATGCATAAAAATACAAATCTATGATTGGCCCACCTTTCACTTGTGAGAACGGAAGTCACCATTCACTTAGTCAACAGTGTTTGTGGAGAACCTAGTGTATGCCAGGCACTGTTCTAGGTACCGGGGAAGGACCGTAAATGGGAAACCATTAAGACTATACTATTTAAAACCACAATGAGATACCACCTCACACCAGTCAGAATGGCCATCATAAACAAATCAACAAACAAGTGTTGGAGAGGATGTGGAGAAAAGGGAACACTACTGCACTGTTGGTGGGAATGCAGACTGGTGCAGCCACTGTGGAAAACAGTATGGAATTTCCTCAGAAAACTAAAAATGGAAGTGCCTTTTGGCCCAGCAATTCCATTGCTGGGATTATACCCTAAGAGCCCTGAAACACCAATCCAAAAGAACCTATGCACCCAATGTTCATAGCAGCACAATTTACAATAGCCAAGTGCTGGAAGCAACCCAAGTGCCCATCAGCAAATGAGTGGATCAAGAAACTATGGTACATTTACACAGTGGAATTCTACGCAGCAGAGAGAAAGAAGGAGCTTATACCCTTTGCAACAGCATGGATGGAACTGGAGAGCATTATGCTAAGCAAAATAAGCCAGGCGGTGGGGGACAAATACCATATGATCTCACCCTTAACTGGAACATAAGCAACAAAAGAAAAAAGCAAGCAAAATATAACCAGAGACATTGAAATTAAGAACAATCTAACAATAGCCAGAGGGGAGGGGAGAGGGGATTGTGGAGAGAAGGGTTTTCAGGAACTACTACGAAGGACACATGGACAAAACCAAGGGGGAGGGTGGAAGCAAGGGAGGGAGATGGGGTTAGGTGGGGTAGGGAGGAGGGGAGGGGAGAAAATGCAGACAACTGTAATTGAAGAACAATAAAGTAAAAAAAAAAAAAAGAAAAAAAGACTATACTAGAATTCCACTTTCAGGAAAAAAGAGGCCCAGAGAGGTAAAGCAATCTGTTCGGAGTTGCAAAGCACTATGCTTCCCTGAAAGGCCGTGTGGCCACAGTTGGCACAGAGAGGCCCTGTGATTCACCCGCTTGCCCCCGGCCCTCTGAGCTGGCCCCAAGGGCTGAGAGTACCAGGACACAGGGCTTGGCTGTTGAGCATCTTGGAAAGTCTCCCACTTGACCTTGGGACCTCTGTGGTCAAGTGAGGGAAAGCCTATGACACGGTGTGGGTTTTTATTGGACCCAACCACTGGCGAAGCTCGCCGTCATCTGGAGTGATGGAGAAAATTAAGTTACCACATTCTCACGTTTCAGCCTTTCGCCCGCTTTCCTTCGCAAACAGGAAATGTTTATTTAAATACAGCAGTCTCCAGCATGTTCCAGAGCCAAGTGAAAAACCAAAGATGTCCACTCTCGCCCCATGCCGCTGTTCAGGCCACCACCTCGCTGTGGGTGCGAAGTGGGCCTCTGCCTGCCTTTGGGCGGGATGGGGAGAAGGGGCCCCACGGGAGAGTTCGTTTTCATCTGTCTCCTCTTTTCCAGGCTGAGATTGTGGTTGGGGAAGAATTACATCTGTGGGCTCCTTTTGTGCTCAGAAGGGTAAATGCAACATCTGTTTACTCTGTGCTCTGTGGTAAATGTTTTGTTTCAGGCACCGCCATTCACTTCCTCTCCTCCTGTCCTCTATCTTTGCGGCACGGATAATAAATTACCCTAAATTCTCCTCTGCGTTTATTTGCTTTCTTGTGGATGTCACCTCCTCGCGGAGGGGGAAAAATTGTCAGTAGTTCACAAGCGGCAGGGAGCTTCTCTTTCCGTGAGATGTGCTGACATTTTGGAGAAGAGGCTGGAACTCAGACCCCCAACTGGGACAGCAGCTTAATTACGAACGATTCAACAGGCCCATTCCAGGCCTGGAGCAAAGCGCAAACGGTGACCGCACTGGCCCTGCACAGGTTTTCCTTAACGGCATACCAAGGCCCCAGGATTCAAAAACACCCAGAGAAACGCACACACACCACCCCCTTCAGAAGGGCTCCTTGGGGAGGCAGAGCAGCAGGAATGAAGAAGGGAGAGAATGCTGCTTCTTTGTTATAAAACGCAACATAAACACCGGAAAAGTAGATTTTAGGGAGGTTTCGAGCATCCGACAGCAATGCTGACAAAACGAACGCCCCACGAAACACTGAACTCTGAGACGTGAAAAGGGCTCATTAAAGGAAGTTTCCTTCTCCTGTCCTTTGCTTACACTCTTTATACTGAATTGCTGGCTTTTTTCTGTGTATGCAATGATTTTATATACAGTTACTGGAAGGCAGCAGAGGCCCAAGTCATGTTTGTTGAATGAATGAAGAATGAGAAATTCCTCCTTTAATGAGATCCTTTGCAGAGGCATGCCAAATATCCCCCCAAAAGTTTGCAGACGTAAAATGTTACGTCTGAGCTGACCGACAGAGTGAAGGGTGGTGAAGCACTGTTGGTGGGCTGCGCCTAACTAGCCCTTGCCTTCCTCCCAACCCAGCCTGCTCCTGAAGGCTGCCCCTCTCTGCGAGAGCGAAGAGACGAGACTGAGGGCCAGCCTGGCAGCTGCATGGCCCCTCTGCACACCAGCCAAAGTGGCACCAGAGACCAGAACCAAGGCAGCTGAGAGTCAGGTATTCCCAAGCACCTCCTACCCTGCCAATGCCTGCCAGTGAGCAGGACTGCAGCCGGGGCGCAGGGGAACGCCCCGACTCCAGCCTCGCCCCGTTTCTCCAGTCAGGGAGCAGAGGAGAGCCAGGAGCTGAGCCGCCTGAGTCTCCCAGGGTGGCATGCTCACTGCAGTGCTGTGCCTGCAGCTTGTGAAGACGCCCTATGTGCCAGCAGGAGACGGGCCCACTCTCCTTGGTTTCCCAAACATGCAACCCGATTTTGAAGATGGGGGAGAAGTAGTCTCCAAAAGGAGAGCTAATGTCCCAGTAAGCTGGATGTCACGATGTATACCTGAAGGAGCAGCAACAGCTGCCTCTTCTAAGTCCTGAACCCAGCCAGAACCCTCCCAGGACCTTGTTTATAGATCTTGGCCCAAACGGACTCTTGTTCCAAGGATATCCAGCAGAGTAGTAGGAGGCGTGGACTTAGGAACCAGACACGCTTGAATTCGAACATTTAAGTAGCTACGTGACCTTGAGCAAATGACAAGATGGCTTAACGGTAAAGTGAAATAATAAGCATTACCTATGTAACTAATAAGACTGTTGTAGAGATTCAATGAGATAGCACGTGTAAACAAATTGAGGCAGGAAAAGCATTCATTAAACATTAGCTACAGTTATTATTTCACTAGCTCTGGCTGGCCCTGGTGTGAGGAGGGAGGGGAGTTTTTAAGTTTTAGTGATCCAAGAATACCACCAAGACCACCTTTTCCCCGGTGTGGTAAAACATACTTTGTTCTGTCATTGGTTGTGGAAACCTGGATTCTGGTGCTTTTATTGCCATGAACTTGGGGTGTGGCCTTGGGCAAATCACTTCACATTTCTGCGTATTGTTTTCTACGCGTGTTAATGAAGGTTAAGCGCTAACCCTCTGGGATTGCATGGTTCAACCCCCCAGAATGAGCACTGCAGTTGCAGGGGGGATGTCTTGAGCCAAAGGAAAGCTCCAGGAACAAGGCAGGCAGTTCCACGGTTTCTCCACCCAGGGACATACGGAGAAGAGGAGAAAGAATGAGGTGACAGGAGGTGAGGAACAGGAATGACACACTCTAGGCCAAGTCATCTCAGACTCAACACTCCTCTCTTCCAGCACAGAGTCAGGAAGGCAGAATGGAAGCCCCATGCGCCTACTTCTAAGACATGTGGGGAAAACGGATGGAGGGAGAGCGAGACACGGAGAAGTCTACCACACCAGAGCAAACCCTCACCCACTTCTGGGCTGTGTTCCCAGGCGGGGTCCAACCCCCTCCGCCCTTTCTCCCTCCTTCCCCACTCCCCAACTGCAGGCTAGGAAGAGCCCACCCTGAGTCCAAGTTTTGAATTTGTTCCGAGGTTCAAAATGATAAATGTTTCCAAAACGTTGACATATGAAATGTAAATATTTGGTTGCACAATTGGGGTTAAAACGAGGGTCAATCCACCCCACTCTCTGAGCGCCTCTCTTCCTGCCGCCAAGCCCAGGATGCGAGGCTGAGTGCGGTCTTTGGGATTACAGCGCTCGGTCTCATTTAAAGGGCTGTCAGCATTTCCCCTCTCCGGCCCTTTTGGGGAGGCATTCATAACCGAGCCCTAAAAAATTCACCCGGGTTGCAACTTGGCATCTCCAAGGCTGCACTCCAGGCAGGGCGGGTTTGGCGAGCACCCACTCGGAATTCGTTTGGTTCCTCAGAAGTTAGACCTTCACACACACTCTCAACTTTCCTCGCAAGGGCAGCCAGAGAGCGGCCGGCCCACTCTGCTCTCGGGGCGGGTCACGGTCTCCGGCCCTCTCTCCCATCTCCGCGCGCCCTTCAGCTTTCTCCTCCGCCCCTCAGGAAGGAGCGCGGACCCCTTGCCCTTACCCTAAGATTCTCTGAGCAGCAATATTCTCTTCTCTGTCTCCTGCCAGCGTTCTGCTCGGAAGCTGTCAGCGGACCCTGCGTCTGGAGCCCTCACCCCAGGAGAGTCACGGCTGTTTGCCCATTGCACGGGGCTTCGAGACCGCGCTCCCCAGACCTGCCCAAAGCCACAGACCCCTAAGTCAGAGAGTGAAGGATCCCATCCGGGAAGGGGGCAGAGCAGAGACCGTATACAGTGTGGCCAAGGGAAAAGGGAGCATCTGGCTCCTGGGAGCCCCTCTGTGGGACCCAGGTGGGTGGTCGGGTGGGGCGGGGCAGGGGTACTCACAGGCGCTCGGTGTTTCGGGGGATGCCCCGGGGAACGGCCCGGAGGCCCAGCCCGTGGCAGTCCACGCTGGCGGCGGAGCAGGTACACTTGGTAGGGCAGGCGGCGGCGGGGAGCCCGTTCAGGACGCTCGCCAGCGCCAAGGCCAGCGCCAGGCGGGCGCGCACGGTGGCGCCGGCTCCCGTCCGCCCGGGGGCCATGGCTGGCAGGGGCCCGCGCCCGGAGGAGGCTACCTCGGCGGGGCAAGACGCGTAGAGACCGGGGAGGCGCTGGGGAGTACGGACGGCCTGGGGAGCCGGCGGCGGAGTTGGCGCGGAGGAGGAGCGAGCTCGGCGCTCAGGCGCACGGGGCGCGGGCGGAGTGGGGCGCGCCGAGCGGCGGCGACGGCAGCTCCATCGGCGGGGCTAGTGCTGCCCCGCTGCGCATCACTCGGAGTGCCCAGGTGCTGAGCGCCCCCTGGCCCGGATGGCCCGCGGCCCGGGGTGCGGCCGGGTCGGGGACCTGGGGCGAGTGCAGTGGGGAACGGCTCCCAGGGAGGTCCGCCTTGGGGCTGGGCTCGGGAGCGAGGCGGTGGCGGCGGCTGGGGCACGGGGCAGCCGGGTAAGCTGGCCGGCGCTCGCTCTCTCCATTCACTGAGCAGGGCAGACACCAGAGACGCGGGGCCCACCCCTCCGCGCCCCCCCCCCACCCGCCCCAAAACACGCAAGCTCCGCCTCTCATTGGCTGCGCCGCGCGTCATGTCGACTAAGTTGGGAACTTTGCTGGAGCGACTGAAGCCTGGAGGGAGGAGGCAGCAGAGGAGAAAGGAGGTTAGGAACCAGGAAAGGAGAGGGGCTCGGCCGGCAGGGCCCCAGAATCGAGACTCATTCACCAAGGACGACTCAGACTGGTGGCACTTTTTTTATTCTGGCACCGAGCTAGGCACTCTGCTCGTATTCTTTCCTTCTGTCCCAACACCGTCCCGCAAGGGGCCATTTAAGTATCTTCATTTTATAAATTAAAACAAACCAACCCTCAGTGAAGTGACTTGCCGGAGGCCACACAGCTATCAGGAACCCCAAACCGCGGCACTCTGATTCACCCACGTTTTTACGTCACAGTCCATCCAAGTTGCGCCCCTACTTCATCTGCATAGATCCTCCAAGACCCTACCTAAGCTTGGCAAAGATCCACAACTTATTGCTAAGGGACCTCCTGTGTTGATACTAATGCACTCCACAGTCACGTGTGTCACAGAATATGGCTGTCCGGGTTGTTCAGGTCGCCGAGGGCAAACCCTATCCTACGCCTGCCCTGCCTACCCCGCTTTGCCTGCGGTGCTGCCGAAGGTAGCGACACTCGGGACTTGGCCCCCTGGATTCTCAAATGCTGTGTCCATAGTCCTTGTACTTCTGTAGCGTGACCCTGGGGCAATCATGTCACCTCTGAGCCTTCATTTCCTCAAGGCAAGGGGCCACAGACCTGTCTCGGCCCACCTCACTGGGTTGTTTGGAGCATCAAAGAAGAGAAAGTGTTTCTGCAGAACAGTCATTTGCATGGGAGACAGCACTTCTGCCTCCAGCGCCTTCCCACTTCAGTGCCTGCTCTCAATTCGCCAGGTCTGAGCTTTTCCAGATGCTGGTGAGGAGGAGCTCGTGCGCTAGAGGCTCCATAAATGCTTTCAGGAATGACTCTGTTTGTTTGTTTGGAGGCAGAGAGCAGGAACGGGAGGAAGTCTCGCCCAGACTTCCTTGAGTTCTGCTCACACTGGAAAAGTCTGAATGAGTCCCGCACAGACACACTTTCACACATACACATATATACGTGCACACGCATGCTCACAAACACGCAGGCTCACACCCTCACACCCATCAACACACTCAAAGTCACATGCATTCTCAGAACACAAACACAGTAGCACAGGTATCACGATGACAACGGTGCCACTGAGAACTCTTTTCCCTTTTATTTATGTAAACGCTATCCTTACTCCTTCTAGCTCATTTTCCTAAAGGAAACTTTCAGCTCCCTCACTTCACCATGTCCTGTGAACATATGGCAGAGGTGCAGATTTTATTTTATTGTACTTAGCAGATTTTCAAAGTCTTAGTTCCAGGCACCCAATTGTACGTATGTGTACACACATACACTCACGCACACTTCAGCCTCCATCATTCATAAACACATTAGGTGCAATTTACTGCTGTTATTCTTGGGAGCAGATTTCTGTACAGATGCTGCTGTGATCGCCCTCTGGTGGCCGTAGAGGTCTTTGGTCCTCTGGTCCTTGGGGTGACTTCAGCATTTAAAGACTCTAAACTTCCTTTCCTCTGAAGCTTCCCTCCAAACCTTGAACCAATTTAGAACGAGGTCTGAGGCAGAAGAGAGGACTGGGAAAAGGCCCAAGGGCACACAAGCATCTCAGCCTGTCTGGAGCAGAAAGGAGTAGCGTTTTCTTTCTTTCTTTCTTTCTCCCCCCCACCCCCACCCCGGAGATGCACACTAGAGCGCGCTTTGCAAACCCTTCAGGCTGGGCCTGGGTCTGTGCTCCCAGCACAGTGGGGAAGGGTAGGCTGTGTCTCCATTTAGGCTGCTGGAGGGTTTCATGAGCCTGACTAGATCTTTAAGTGACTTCGTAGGCATTCAGACACACTCTTCCCTGGGAGAACCACTTTAGGGCAGACACAGGGGCCAGTCATCCCCAGGAAGAGGCAAGTGTCAGAAACAAGAGGGACACAGGACACCTGCTCCACAGGATCAGGAACTGTTTGGACAGGGACAACTTAGAAATCACCTAACCCATCATTTCTGCAAGTGCATTCTGACAACTGCTAATTCCACGTGTTTCTTCGTGGGTTCATCCTTGGGTGGGGTAGTTTCCTGGGGCAAAAGCAGAATAAGAAATGCCATTCCCCCCCCCCCCCCCCCGTCTTGGAGATTTGCGGCACAGATGAGTGAACTGGAGACTCTGAAAAGTCCTGCAAAAAGAAGACTGGCTTGTGATTTATTTAGCCCCAATTTCCAGGATAGCTGAGCCCTTTACATGCCAACTTAAAATTCTTGTGGAATTTCTGGAGAGCCCTCAGTACAATTCAACCCTGTATTTACTAAGATGGAAACTGAGTCTCAGACAGGGGAGGCCACTGGAAGGAGATCACCCAGCTAACTAGTGAGACAGCCAGAGCCAGGACATAGGGCTCCATCCACTGTCCCCAACTGGTTCTGGGGCATCTGCAGAAAGTGCCAACCTTCCCACAAGAGGAACCCGCCCTGGCGAAGTCTGGGTACATCCTTGGGAGGGCAGGCGGCTGGGTGGGATTTTTTTATATTTAAGGCCCAGAGGTGGATTTTACACTCTGTGGTGTGATTTTTCAGAGTTCCCATAAGCCTCTAGGATCAACTTTTAGATTTTTCTCTCCTTTCCATAGGCTACTCAAAGCAAATTGCCCACATTCCCTCAAGAAAACCCCTTTCAAACTTTCTCCTCCACCTGTTTTCTGTCTCTCAGTAAAAGGCATCACCATCTACATGGCCACATTAATCAGTTGAGGTTTTCTTGTTCAGCCACGGAAAATAACTAATTGAAGTTTTAAAATGACTCTTTAAGAAGGCCTCTGGGTAGCATACAAAATTTAAGGAAAAAAATGAAGAAGGAGGCTTAAAAAAAGATAAGGACCAAGGCAGAATCTAGGTGCCGAGCCCAAGACGTCTGAATCCCCACTAGGGAAAGACTGAGTGCCCTGGCTTAGGCCGCATACTCGCTGTCTTGGCCAGAGACGACAAGAACCTATGGGTAACAGCTCCATGGAAACTGCACTCAGCTGGCCAGGTAGCAGAAGTGCTCTCAAAGGAAAACTGGGGAGCTGTCAACTGCAAAAGTAGGGGGAGGACGCGAAGGTGAAGCAGCACCAAAGCATCTTTTCCCCGTCTCCCACCACAGCCATTCAGTTCCCGAGTCCTGTCAATTCTCCCCCATGATTGTCTCTGGAAGCTGCCCCTCTTCCTTCGGGGGCCTCCTGCCATTGTTCAAGTCCTATATGCATGGCCACTGCTCACGTGGCATGCCACCCCCACCCCCAATTCCCTAACTTTGTTCCACCAATCCATCCTTTACCCTGATGATCAAGGGACTTTTCTAAAATGCAAAATCGACAATGCACTCCTGAGCTTGGAAGTAGATTTCTGCCCCTACCACCTCATCTCCCGCCAGCCCCTCACACCCACTCAGCACCTCTCCTGGTTCATCCTTCTCTGTGCTTTCTTGTCTGGCTAGCCCAGACTCAGTTTAGCTGTCCATTTCTCCAGGACACCCCACTGGTCCAGACTGTTCAATTCTCAAGGGCAGTGGCTGTCTATAATCCATTTACTCCAACATTTTACTATACAGATTTCAAGCATACAGAGAAGGCTAATCCATTTTTGCATGCTTGATTCCTAATATTACTTGGTCTTTCACTCCAACCACGTAATTGTGATTCAGAACGTTCTTGTCCTTATACGATCTTGCTTCCTTCAAGTCAGTGACTTTCCAGGGGTGGGTACATGACTGAAACGAGCCCCTCAGAGTCTCCCCCGGGGTTTTTCCAACTGGAACTGGAGAAAGATCCAGTCCCTCTGTGGCTGTAAAGCTGCAACAGGAGGAACAAGAGTGAGTGACCGTGTTTCCAGCTGTGTGGCCCAAACTGGGCTAGCAGAGGACCCACTTTCCCGAAGTGTCAGTGGCCTCTAGTTGTTCAATGTAGCAATCAAAGAACCACTAATTGGGAACTTCAGATACGCCCAGGAGAAGATACAGCTCAGAGATGCCAATAATCCAATTAGGACGACAAGATTAAGATACAGGAAAGAAGACAAAAAGATATGACATATAACGAAATGCTAATTGATATGGGTCAGATATAGTAAGGGCTATGAAAATTCTAAGGAGGGAGAAATCACTTCAACCTGATTGGAAGGGCTGAGTAATGCAGGGATCATACACCAGGCCTTCGGAGAGTACATAGATTTGATGAGATTTGATGTTATCAGTGGGGGTTGGGGGCAGAAGGGTCTTTTGCTTTGACCAGCAGGGTGTCCAACCTGCAGCCCAAGATGGCTATGAATGCAGCCCGACACAAAATCGTAAATTTACTTAAAACCTTTATGTTTTCGTTAGTGTTTGTGTATTTAATGTGTGGCCCAAGACAACTCTTCTTCTTTCATCGTGGCCCCAAGACGCCCACAGGTTGGACACCCCGGCACTAAAGCGAAGGCGAGGAGGCAGAAACAGAATGCGTGTGGGGTTGGGAAGAACACTTTGGGGATGTGGGTTATAAGAGAGTTTGGGGCCGATTTCTATTGGTCCAAGAGCAAATTTGAGAAAAAGAGATTTGGCGCCTGATTCACCCTCGGCTGTAACTCGGCACCCCGCTTTAGAACCTGAAGGGTTCTGTGCAGAGGTGACAGCTTTAACCTTGACAGATGACAGATTGGAATCCCCGGAAGCCAGACAGAAATGTGCCCCCAGACTTACGTTGCCCTGGTCTGAGAGGAGGCCAGATGAGGTGAGGAGCTCTCATCTCACTAAACTGGTGCATCAAGACGGTGATGCATCCAGATGTGGGGCCAGGCTCCCAGTCCTCGGTGCCAGAGCGCTGACCTGAGAGGCTTGGCAGACAGGTGAGTACAGTCATGAGCCTCTCCACACTATGAAGATTTGTCCCATATTTGAGCAAAGCAGAAACTGTCACTGGGGAAATGGCTCTCCAATTTGAGGAGTATTAATCACCTAATTAACCAGAACACCTGCTCATAAAACTCATCCCACCTAGGGAACCGAATTAAACAAAGCATGAGGATGTGTCGCCCAGACTTGGCTGTGGCATCTGCAGCCTTGGCTGGTCTTCTTGGCACTGGGGCTCACAAAACTCTCTAGCCAGCTGTTGGGCTTGACAGAAACTTCAGAATACCAGCCTTGTTTACCAAGCATTGATTAGTGCAATCTCAGAGAAACTCCTCTTGCAACTTCATGGATGCCCCTGATGTGCTGGGCATGTTCTGAGTGTTTTGCACACATTAACTCTCTAATCCTCAGAACAACCAAATGAAGTCCCCTATTGTGGCAGAAGTTGACTGACTGCTCACAGATCCAGTTCCTTCTTCCTGGATACACAGAGAGACTACATTTCCCAGCCTCCCTTGCAGTTAGGTTGGGGCCCTGTGCCTCATTTTCACCAATGGAATAGGTGCAAAAGTGATGCATACCACTTCCAAATGTGGTCTTTTTTTTTTTAACTTTTTTTTCTTTTTTTTATTTTTTTATACTATATTTTATTGATTATGCTGTTACAGTTGCCCCATTTCCCCCCTTCTTTCCCCCCTCCCCCTTACCCCCTTTCCCCTCCCTTTAGTTTTGTCCATAGGTCCTACACATAAGTCCTTCTGCTCCTGTACTTCCTATACTGTTCTAACCTCCCCTTGTCTGTTGTCTACCTCCCATTTATGCTACTTGTTCTGTGCCC